>WNWK01001435.1:0-237500 GCA_009830355.1 Cherax destructor | reverse complement strand
AAAGGTTTATAAACTAAAAGAGGCAGTTAGGGTAAGATAAAAACAACTATTGGAGGATAGATGGGCTAGTGAGAATATAGGCAATGGGGTCGAAAATGTATGGGGTAGGTTTAAGAATGTAGTGTTGTGTTCAGCAGTTTGTGGTTACAGGAAAGTGGATGTGGGAGGGAAGAAGAGCGATTGGTGGATTGATGTAAAGAGCTACTAGTAGTAAGGGAGAAAAAGTTAGCATATGAGAGGTTTTTACAAAGACGTGATACAAGGAGAGAAGAGTATATGGAGAGAAAAAGAGAGGTTAAGAGAGTGGTGAACCAATGTAAAAAGAGAGCAAATGAGAGTGGGTGAGATGTTAACAAATTTTGTTGAAAATAAGAATGTTTAGAAGTGAGATTAATAAGCTGAGGAAGCCTAGGGAACGAATGGATTTGACAGTTAAAAATAGGAGAGGATTAAATGGAGAGTTAGAGGTATCGGGAAGATGGAGGGAATATTTTGAGGAATTGTTAAATGTTGATGAAGATATGGAAGCTGTGATTTCGTGTATATTGCAAGGAGGAATAACATCTTGTAGGTGTGAGGAAGAGCCAGTTGTGAGTGTGGGGAAAGTTCGTGAGGCAGTGGGTAGAATGAAAGGGGGTAAGGCAGCTGGGATTGATGGGATAAAGACATAAATGTTAAAAGCAGGTCGGGATGTAATTTTGTAGTGGTTGGTGCTATTATTTAATAAATGTATGGAAGAGGGTAAGGTACCTAGGGATTGGCAGAGAGCGTGTATTGTTCCTTTGTATGAAGACAAAGAGTGCAGAAATTATAGGGAATAAGTCTGCTGAGTATACCTGGTAAAGTGTATGGTTGAGTTATTATTGAAAGAATTAAGAGTAAGACGGAGAGTAGGATAGCAGATGAACAAGTTGGCTTTAGGAAAGGTAGTGTGTGTGTAGACCAAGTGTTTACTGTGAAACATATAGGTGAACAGTATTTAGATGACGATAATGAGGTTTTTGTGGCATTTATGGATTTGAAAAAGGTGTATGACAGTGTGGATAGGGAGACAATGTGGCAGATGTTGCAGGAGTATGGAATAGGAGGTAGGTTACTGAAAGCAGTGAAGAGTTTTTACGAGTATGTAGATGAGAGGGAGATTATTTCCCAGTAAAAGTGGGCCTTAGACAAGGATGTGTTATGTCACCGTGGTTGTTCAATATATTTATAGATTGGGATGTAAGATAAGTGAATGCGCGGGTCTTGGCAAGAGGTGTGGGGTTAAAAGATAAAGAATCTAACACAACGTGGGAGTTGTCACAGTTGCTCTTTGCTGATGACACTGTGATGACATTGTGACCACGAACAAGTGGTACTGATCAATAAAACACTTGTAGGATTGCGTGGTCCTATGGGTTAGAGCGTCATGGGTTTTCGCTCACCATGAGGCGGGCCAAAGCAGTATGGATTCGAATCCTTGGCTAGTCGAAGTGTTGCTATTGATTAATACCACTTGTTAGTGGTCACAATAATATAAAATACTGTTCGTTGAGGCTAGTACACCAAACGGGGAGGAGAATGAAATTAGCTCAAGGCACCCACACCACCGCATGTCCTCGGACCAAGGGTAACACACCTAGCTTGGCTGGGTGCTTGGTTCTTGTAGGATTGCGTGGTCGTGTATGTTAGAGCGCCATGGGTTTTCGTTCACCATGAGGCGGGCCAAAGCAGCATGGATTCGAATAATTGGCTAGTCGCAGTGTTGTTATTGATCAATACCACTTTTAGTGGTCACAATATATATATATATATATATATATATATATATATATATATATATATATATATATATATATATATATATATATATTCGTGCCGAATAAGTAAAATTGGCCAATTAGCAAGAACTCATTAAAAGCGCCAGCCTCCTTGCCTGTTCTTCAGAATCTAAACACCTACGGTGCTGATCACACCAACTCCAAGACTGAGGGACTGATTACCTCATCTTTTGTATATAGTTCTGTCTTCAAGTTTTGTCCTAGAATCTGTATTGATAAAGCCACTGGACAATTAATTCTTGCATACCTAGTCTTATTTCCTCCAGACCAAAATAACCTTTTGGTACTTGTATAACTATTCCACTGTTTTGTAGCTCAATTTATTCTGTACAATACACTCAATAAGTGCAGTTGTACAGAATATATATATATATATATATATATATATATATATATATATATATATATATATATATATATATATATATATATATATATATATATATATATATATATATATATATATATATATATATATATATATATATATATATATATATATATATATATATATATATATATATATATATATATATATATATATAGTATATAGTGTGCCGAATGGGTAAAACTGGTCAATTAGCAAGAACTCATTTAATATTAGGTCCTTTCTAAAATTTTCTCTATACGTTTAAAGATATATTTTTTTTATTTATGTTAATGTAAAAATTTATAACTTTATACCAAGAGAAACTTAGAAAACTTACCTAACCTTATTATAACAAGCGCAATTTAATTTAGCCTAATCCAACTAAATATATTTTAGATACGTTTACAATAATTTAATAATAAACAAACACAAAGAAATATATTTTTTTCGTTAGGTTCAGAATGATGTTTGCGAAATTACTGCATACTCAAATTTTCGCTTGTCTTATATGGGAAGAAGAGCGTTGCTATTTAAGCCAAAATCGCAAGTTTTACCTAATCGGCACGACATATATATATATATATATATATATATATATATATATATATATATATATATATATATATATATATATAATTATTTATTATATATATATATATATATATATATATATATATATATATATATATATATAATGTTTGTGTCTGCGTTTGTGTGTGAGACAGAGACAGAGTAGATAATAGATTTATTTTCCATGAGTCTGCTTGAGACAGAAGCAATTAATTACCTGAGGGTCAGCAGGAGGATCACTCATGAACATTCGGGCTCAGCCACGAACATTCAGATAGGCTTGTAATTGCGTCTGCTGTTAGTACAGTATCACGAGGCTATATAGCTAGTGGTACAATGTCACGAGAAAGTGATACTGTATCACGTGGCAGCACAGGGTCAGGTGGCAGTGCAGAATCTGATTGCAGTACAGAATTTGGTCACAGTACAGGCACGGTGTCAGCAAAGCATCAGGTGGCAGTACAGGGGACAGTAGGCATCAAGTAATGTGTGAAATGTGACAAAGTTTAACATTTCTAATTCTCAACATTTAAAGGTGACCTTAAAGAACTTCCTTTTACAGAAGACGTATCGTCCTGCAAAAGTGATAGAGAATGATACAGACTGTAGGTATATAAGGAGCATACTACAATGATGCTTTGTGCAATTACAAAAATTTGATTCTCTTTAAATTGTAAATGTTACTGAGTATTTAGAGACTTAGGCCTGGTTACTAAGAAATGAAGATTAATTGTAGCATATTGTTACTTAGGTTAATTTAGATTACATTAGGTTAGCTGAAGTTACGTTAACTTCAGCTTATTCAGGAAAAATTAAATACTGTTCTGGGTCTAGAATGTGCTTGTCTACGACGGACTAAAGTGTCCAAAAAAAAAAAAAATACGATCGTCTTTAAGCTTTCTGTGCTAATAAATTACACGTATCGCTTAAGAGCTTTGACCATAAATACTTTCGTAAGCGAAACTAAACTACCACCTTAGCGGAGGAAAGGCAATATGAAACTCATCACCACATCTTCGCAGAATTCATCACCAAATGGCAGTTTAATTGATGATTTAAGAGAGAATTTTAGTCTTCATGCTCACTGCAATTCACCCCACCTCTTAAAAGTTTTTATGAAGTATGAATGCAATCTCCCCTCAGAATACTGTGTAATGTGGCTTGCAATGAGATCGTTTTATTGTGAAATGAGCAATCTGCAATGCATTTTTCTGCCTGTTAAATGTTAAGATAAGCCTCAATGCTTGGCCATCTTTGAGAAAATGACTCATTTTGAAACGTTTAACTAGATAGTTTTTTTCTAATTCTAGTCTTAACGTAGGTTTCATTTGTTGGTTTAAATTAAGCTGTGTCTTTTATTTTTGAGCAATTTTTTCTAAAAAATATGTTTTCATATCTGTTGTTTTTAACTATAGAATATTCCATTAAAAGCAAATATTGATATATGTGGTATTGTCTCCAGTTTTCGGTTCTGAAGACATCAGTCCCTTCAGTGGAGGGGAAGTGAGTGGGGAGGGAAATGATCCTTGATGTGTTTTGAAAGGCTCTTGATCCAATCAATTTCCGCTACTTTGGTCTTCTTCAGAATAAAACCAGTTTGCCCCCTTTTCCCAAATTTCCGTACGTACCTTGCGGTTTTAATGTGTTAAGCTGGGGATGCTTAGCCACAAAGTGGGTCAGCATCTGACAAAACGTGTGTGTGTGTGTGTGTGTGTGTGTGTGTGTGTGTGTGTGTGTGTGTGTGTGCACTTACCTAGTTGTGACTCAGGTGCTGCATATTCCAGGTCACCCAGGAAAACAAGCAGAGAAAAATGTTCTCTTGGAGAGTCATTATGCAAAATTCACAGGGAAGCAGTAAACCTGCAAGGGTGATATAGCGTTTGGGGGAAGAAAAAAACAATCAGATATGATTCTAGGAAAGGCAGGATAGCTCCAATTCACTAGATAAAGAGCCCTTCAGGCGCATCAACGCACCTCACTTGAATATTTCGCCCGCAGAAGTAAGATGACAAGCTACTACTCCACCGCACGAAAGATTGTCCCGAGTAACCACCAGTGGTCCTTGGTGGGATCATTAGCGACGATCCACATTCATACGAAAAAGAAACTGGACTTTAGACCAGAAAACCCCACAAACACCCATTTCCAGATGAAAGGACAAGAGCTCGTGCTGTAGAACGAGGTCGTAAACAACTATCTACTCGCTCAGTTTAGGGAGTCTCGTTGCCCGCTGTCAATGCCAGTCTGGACCGCCTATTGCCTAAGTGTATTCAGGTGAAGTGTCCTCGTTGAGTCTGGGGGACCACAGGAGCGGCACTCTTGTGATATTAGATAAGATTGCTAGTGTGGGGAGCGGGTGACTGGTGGGTGCTTGAGATTCTTGGTTGTGGTGGTGAGAGTCATGGTGGTTGAGGTGATGGTGGTGGTTGAGGTGATGGTGGTGGTTGTAGTGATGAGATGGCGAGGTTCATGGAGGTGGTGATGGTGAGGTCAGTTTACGAGGTGATGGTTGTGGTGATGGTGGTGACAAGGAAGGGGAAATATCTTGAAGGTGGTGGAAGATGGTGGCCTTGCTTATCTTCCACATAAATCATTTTTCCTTCCTTTTTATTTCTGTCCCCACTAATTTATTTCTTTTTTCAACCTTCCCCTCTCTCCTTATTAAACATTACTCTTTCCTGTTTCGTTCCTCGTTTTATTTATTTGGTTCTCCCATCACCATCGTAACGACAATTCCAAACATGTGGGTTGCTGTAAGTGGAGAGATATTGGATTCCAGTTCCATACATGAGTATATACGAGTCAAGGATGAGTGACAAGGACAAGAGCCGACAAATGAATGAAAAGACACACAAAACAAAGTAAGAATTTACTATTAAAACGTTTCACTCAATGTTTTCTTTTATTCATTCTGGATTAATGACAACACCTAGAATAATTATTTGAGAAGCAAGGCCCAGGAGCTGGTGCTCGACCTTCGAGATACCATTAAGCAAACTGACATACACGCACATGTTTTTTTTTATTCGTCACATGTAAATAAAATGACATAAATGAGATAAAGTAAGAGAAGAAGAAACATTTAACATTAGCTACATAAATCCACTTGAAAAGAGGTGATCAAGATCTATTGTAAATAACATAGGTGTTAGAAATGTCTTAAGAGATGAAAAAGAAATACCTAAACAGTAACTAGATTATAAGGAAAAAATATATATTTTTTAACACAGTCTATTGGAGAAACTAAATGAAATTAAATATTAAGAGGCCACACATAAATAAATGATAATTAGAGTATTGCCCTGTATATGAAAACAAAATTAAACATCTTTTTCCTAAAAAGAAATATACAAAATATAAAATGGTTGAAATGAAGGTGCTGTAGAGCTATATGAAAAGGAAAGAACTTTTTAACAAAATTGCAAGAGGGTCAAATAAAAACAAAAAACTTTATCAGAGATTCAAGCAGACCAGAAATGAAAATACAAATGCAGAGAGAAGTGATGAGAGAAACACTGAAAATGAAATAGTGAATAAAAGCAAGATAGATCCAAATATTTATTTGGACTTATAAAAAGTAAGCTACATGTTAAAGACAAAATGCAGAGAATAAAGTGCGAAAGCAAAATCACTGAAGTAGAAAATGAAAATGTTTGAGAAATTAAAGGGAGTTTCAGTGTGTGTGTTCACAAAAGAAAATAGAGCATTTTTAAATGTAGAGGATTTTCAATCCAAAGAGAAAGCTGAAATGGAAGATATTGAAATAACTGAATAGGATGTAAAGATATTTCTAATGGTTGCCGTCAATGAAAGAGTATTTACAGCAAAAAGGACAGCACCATCGGTTTTATGAGAATGTGATAAAGACTCACAATAATGTCCACTTTGGAATTTTCTAAAGATTTCTCTATAAAGTAAACTGGCAGACAAATGGAAGATGTGACACACTTTGCCAATATTTAAAAAAAAGTGACAGAAGAGAATCTTTACAGGCCGGTTTTGTTGAGTGTTGTAGAAATATCGGTAAACGCCATAAATTAAATTAAAAAAACTACTAATTGGTAAACAATTCGGTTAATGGCTTACAAATTGATGTATATCAAATCTATTAATTTATATTTTACAGTCACAGCAATTACTCAAGGATACGCGGATTAAATTTATATAGACTTTAAGAAAACTTTTGACAGTTAATCATGAAAGATTAATTTGAAACTACAAAATATAGGATGAATAAAAGGGAAATTATGACAATAGATAAGAGACTTTATTTGAGGGAAATATACGAACACTTGTAAGAGAAGAAAATGTCCTAGTGAGGAGCTATCAGAAGTGGTTGTCTCAAAAACCCGTAAGTGCTCCAGTATTGTTTTTAGTTTAAATAAGTGACTTTTCATAAAGAATGAAAGCTATATGAGCATGTTTGCGCTTGTTGCAAAAATTATTGGTAAAATAAATAATAAAAGCGACTAAATATATCTAGAGGATGACTTGAATAAACTGCACAAATGGAGTTATGAATGAATTTAATGTAGATGAGTATTGACCGGTAAAATATGTTAATAAAATTGTGAGAAATTCATATGCTACTCTTTCGAATTATAAAATAACTTTCAACTGTATGGATAGAGAAATGCTAAAAAAGAAATCCGTTTGCAACACATTTTATCTAAAATTGGATTATGCTGCTGTTACATTTTGCCTACACCTAAAAAAAACACGATAGATATTTTAGAAAATGTCCAGTGAAGTGCTACAAAACTGTATCTAGATTTAAAAAAAATATATAGGAGTTTTGAACACCTGATAACCACATACAAATTCATAAAAGAACGTGAAGGAATAAAGGAGAATACTCAGCACCTTCAACAGGAATAATTAAGACGCCCACACTTGTCTACCGAGGAAAAAGTGGAGCTGAAGCCATGCTGGAAAATTATTCACAGAGAGGTTGACTAATTTAATTGCTTAAAGGAGGAAGTAGCAAAGTCCATAACAACTGGAATTTTTTTGTCTACAAAATTTTCTTTACAAATAGATAATTACACACACACGGATCACTTTCTCCTTGGATCGACCAGTTTCTTAAGTTTCCTCGTGGGATATTTATCTACTTAAATGTGATTTTAAAACAAGGTGAAGGATAGTGTCCTGGAAGTGAGAGAGGATAACGTGTAGTGTGATAAATTTGGTAGTGAAGTGAAATAACGATGTGAAATAAGATGAAGTAGCCACAACTTGTACATGAATGGTATATAATATCGACAAGATGAATTAGATTGGGGAATCCCACCTACCAGTGACAATGATATCGTCTGCTGCCCGTCCCTCATCTGACGCCAGTATATAAGCTACAATCTCACTGCCTGTGCTTCAGATTCTTCAAGACTACGGTGCTCTTCACCAACTCCTTATCTTTTATATATATTTCTATATTCTTCACATAATGTCTTTGTATTGTATTGATAAAGCGAAACGTCTACAAATAAAGATACCCTGATGTTGCACGTGTCAAATTTTTCAGCCACAGCTTAAAGCACAGTGGTACCCTGACGAGGCGTTGCCAGTAACTACTTTATCAAGTTGGGCATTTGCGTTATATTACAAGTAAAGCGAGTTAAAGCAAGAAAAACATCAGCGAGTGAAGTTAACAAAATACTTTAAAAATGAGTCGCACGAGTCACAAAAGCTCATACAGAGAAACCATACCACGGGTGGGGTTAGAACCCGCGATCGCTAACGCGACGGTCTGGAGTTTTGAGACTCTCTGATCGCTGGTTCTAACCCCACCCGTGGTATGGTTTGTTTGCAATCGTGTCATTACGATTTCGTGACTCACACAGAGAGTAGGCACAGGAATTACACAAGAGGATCACTACAGCGAGCCTATTGTCCCATACTTAGAGCAATACAGATCCCAGGTAGGTATTTTCCCACATATAAGTGTGAGTGAGTGATAGGAAAGGGCTGATGTAATCTCCACTTTAAACTTAGTCGGTTGCATTCTTAGGAAATTCTGGATAGGATATTATAAAATTAATTCTTCCACCACTCACTCCGTCTCTCACATCTCCCTCTCACCACACACACCCCCTCCCTCTCTCCACACGCACCTCTCCTCACCACTCGCACCCCTCCCTCTCACCCTGCACATACTCCTCTCCCTAAAAGCCATCAGTTAAAAAGAGAACAAAACCTCCAGAGAGGAAGAATCTGCTATCAAACAGCTGACATCAGATCAGCAGGACCCTGTGCATCCAATCCATTAATCTACGGTAATAAAGTCAGAGAAATTGCACAGGAACGAAACAGATGGACAGACTGAATTTACTTGGATTTCAAAACGCTTTTGATATATTTTTTTTCTCTGAAAGGCTGACCCCTGACTATGAAACTGCAAAATATAATAAAACACAAACTATCACAATTTAAGAGAGATTTTTTTTAGTTTGAAAGAAAAATATGTACCGTGATATTTATGTGAGTAGCAGGAAAAATAAATAACTGTATTGAAAGAACGAAAAGGCACAATACTGTGACTGGAGCAATGTACAAAAAGCCCGCACGGCGTTTCGGTCCAAATTGGACCATTAACTATACACACACAACCCGCACATATAAAAGAGAGGAGCTTACGACGACGTTTCGGCCCGACTTGGACCATTTACAAAGTCACACTAACACACAAAGACGGGGGAAGTGGTATTTATAGGCAGGCAGACAGGGAAGGGTACCAGAGAGTGGGGTAATAATGGAGTAAGTAGTGGAAGTGGTAGTAGTAGTAATAGTAGTAGTTGAGACAGTCATATTCTAGAGGAGCACTGCAATGGGGCTAGCGGCCCGCAAGGGTGGGACGAGAACACAGAGGGAGGAAAGGCGAAAAAAAATAAAGGACAAATACAAGGCAAAAGAAAAGAAAGAAAGGAAAACCCATAGGAGAAAAAAAGGGAGAAGAGGGAAGAGATGAAGGAAGGAATCAGGTTAAGTCACGGGTGTTCTGAAGTTTAGAGCATTTAACAATGTAATGAGAGAGGAAAGCATCAACAGAGACAAAGCCAGGGCTAAGATTCATACAGGGAAAGTTGTGTATAAGGGAGGATTCAACCAGGCGGCGACTATGAAAGTTGGACGTAGGGTAGACAGTTTTAGCAGAAGACCAATCAATAGGATGACTGTGATCTCTGACATGACAGAAAAGAGCATTATTAGTGTCGGCAAGCCTAACACTATTTTTGTGCTCCCTGTGTGTTAGTGTGACTTTGTAAATGGTCCAAGTCGGGACGAAACGTCGTCGTAAGCTCCTCTCTTTTATATGTGCGGGTTATGTGTGTATTGTTCCAGTCACGGTATTGTGTCTTTTTGTTATTTATGGACCATTAACTAGTTTATGACTATACAACTAGATTCGCAGATGCAAAATTTATTATTCAAAATAGAATATACAGAATATCAAAATGGTTGGAAAGCTATAATGAAGTGACAATCCGATGGTGGAACCGAATGTAAAACTGAAGAAAATTAAAATATAGCTAATGACTTCATGAGAAAAAACTGTCCAAAACTTCCAAGCATAAAAATCTTCCATTTTCTTAAGAAAGATTCAAATTATTTTATTTCAAGAGACAAAATATTGTTGAGAATGACTGTCCCTTCAGTGAGCACGAGTTAGACATGGCATTAAACGTCGATGAACAGTCCTCGGAGTGGATGGTATAATTACAGATATTCTCAAAACTTTAAAGCAAGTCCCTGATCACTCCTTGATAGTACTGAAAAATCTTAGTTATACGGTACCGAGGGTGTCCTCCGTACTTCCTGTAACAATAATCTCATTGTGCCTATTCCTAAGTCGCAACAGACTAAAACGTGTAGACTAATCTCCTTGACTATTTGTCTTTCTAAAGAGTTTAAAAGAATGATACATAACAGACTGTACTATAAAATCAGACGAAAGCTCTCACCTCATCTATATGGTTTTATGAAAGGAAAAAGTGTGCAAAATTTATTACCACTTTTCTCGTTTTATTATTAGCTCTACCTCAAGTCTCTATCTAAAATCTACATTTGATATTACAAATGTAACTGTTATCCTATATGAACTAGCTAGAATAAACACGGGTGGTAATACATCCAGATGGATAATAGGTTATCGATCAAATAGATTATCCACTGTTCTCTACCAAGGGTTCAGAAGTGTGACCAAACAAATCTTCCTAGGTACATCACAGGAGTTTTCTGCTCTATCCAGTTTAATGTCTTAATGCACTCATAAAAGTTCTTCGTACCTCACCTAAGCATATAGCTATTAGTTTTGTTGACATCATAATCATACAAAAGGACATTAGAAAAAAAAGATACATTCTTCATAAAGTTCATGTAAGTACATAGTGTTCTAGTGAGTGATCATAAGGCTGACCACATATGTATTTTGCATTTGTTCTGCGTATGCCAAACTGTCAGAAGTACTTGAAACCAAACTTAACTTGGCCATTACAATATCAGTCCGTTTACATTGCAAGTTGCTCCATAAATATTATCAAGTTGCACTCCTGAAACTAATGGTAACTCTCAGAATTATTCTGTCTTAAAACTACCAAGATTTAAGAATCTTGGTAGTTTTAAGACAGCTTAGTATTACTATTATCAATGATAGTATATTTAAGACTAACACTAAGTGGTATTCAAATTTTAAGAAATGAAACTGACACTGATACTATATATTTTGCTGAATATCTAGAAGTAAGGAACATGAACCTAAATTGGTTGTTAAATCATACAAGTATATTAAGATTTACAGCCTTCACGAGCTGTATCTCTGTAGACAACAAGAGCTTTTCTTCCCTCCTTGGAAGTTGTATACGTTTAATATCACTTATCTTAAGGTTAAAAGCCTCCAAGAGGCTCATAGCTAGTAATTATTTCTTCAAATCATTAGCAAAGGCAACTGGTCGAGAAGAAATTTCTCGCTTAACTGTTCGTAACATGTTATAAATCGTATATATTGATGGATCTAAGCAGGGTATTGGTTGGGCTGCATCTGTTCATGTTGAGTTAAGAATAAGAATTAACAACTGGACTTCTACACTACAAACTGAAATGTTTGCCATCGTAATAGTGCTAAAGGTAGCTTGAGACTGGGCTTGACTCCTTGAACATTACCGACTCTGTCATTACTGAAGGCACTTGGCTCATATAATGACTATAACAGCATGCTCCTTTGAGAAGGCAAGTATAGTTATTAAAAAAAAAGAGAGAGAGAAAAATAATATATAGTTCTTATGGGTTTCATTACACATTATAAAGTTGTTAACTTAGCCAAAGTATCCTGAAGAAACAGACTATAACTAGATAATGAGAGAAGTAAATAATGAATCTGAATGTCATGGGAATACATTTAGAAACTTGAATAGATCTATACCCACTATTAGAGCATGAACGTAGATAATATTTATGGAGCAACTTGCAATGTAAAGGACTGATATTGTAATGGCCAAGTTTAAGTTTAGTTTCAAGTACTTCTGGCAGTTTGGCATACGCAGAACAAATGCAAAATATGTGGTCAGCCTTATGATCACTCACTAGAACACTATTTACTTAACTGTTCAGTTATTGAGGATCATAGAGATAGAGAACATAATTACCTATGTGATATGTCAAGATACCTGACATAAGATTCCTGACATATTAAGCAAATATCCAAAAGTAAAAATCCTTGCAACAAATAAGATATAACCTGTAGATGCATATCCAGGTGTTACTCCTGTAACACCTGGGGCATAATTTCTAAAAGTGTTGTGGATTCATATGCCTTTGCGCTACCTTTGACAGGATGGATATGCGGTGAACAATAAATTAGCCGCATTGGCGCAATATCTAATTTTATCCACTGTAATCTCGTTCGATCGGAGGTAAAAATGGAGATATGATAACCACACAAAATATCGTAAAGGAATAAAATAAAGGATCTGAAGCCTCGCCTCTCAATGGAAAACAACTTAACATAAGCAAATTCTTATATTTGATTTAGAGCCAATTATATTTGTTTTCACCATTAGCATCATCAAAACTCCTGTCTTGATTATAAACATCGTCATAATTATCCTTACTCTAACCACTACTATCATCACACAGTATTGATCACCATCACTACCCTCACCATCCTCGACACTTCTGCCTCCTCGCTCCAGGAAACTACCAAAACTACTTCACTTATATTTCCACTAACTTCGCGCAACAGATTAATCTAAATTTCCCGGAAAATTAATCTGTCTGGAGTCATGGCTCTGTTGCCAATCACTGGCTGCAACATCAGAGAAACAGACAGATTGACACTTCCTAATCTGGTGTGCAAATCCTTGTAGGATATAATTAGAAAGTCCTGAATTCCTACTCTTGTCGGAGGCGAATAGGATTAATGAACATTTCAGTCTTTGACTTTAATAAGCTTCCGTTTTTTAACGTTATTATACTATATGTGTAGCGTTAAACCAGTGGTGTTGGTAATGACTAGACACTCAAGCTGCTCTCGCACACAGGATTTCACTCGTCTATAATATAACAGGACTTTCGCCCACCTTGGAAAATGTTGACCAGTGAAGACACACCACGAGAGAAGAGAGAGAGAGAGAGAGAGAGAGAGAGAGAGAGAGGAGAGAGAGAGAGAGAGAGAGAGAGAGAGAGAGAGAGAGAGACCTAGTTCCCGGCCCTACCTCTTATGACCGCTACTAGTTTCAACTGCTCTCCTGACTTTGTGAGTTTAATCGTACATATTCTCAAAGTTGTGTATAGATCCTGTCTCTGTAATTTCGTTTTAGAGGTTATTCCACTTCCTGGTCGCCCATAGACTGAATAAACGCTTCTTGACATCCCAGTGGCACAGTTTAGTTTTTAACTATTAACAGTGCTCTCGTAAC
This sequence comes from Cherax destructor, assembly GCA_009830355.1. Taxonomy (NCBI): domain Eukaryota; kingdom Metazoa; phylum Arthropoda; class Malacostraca; order Decapoda; family Parastacidae; genus Cherax; species Cherax destructor. The sequence goes on along the minus strand of WNWK01001435.1, from coordinate 223,827 downwards.
TGTTTCCCTGCTCTCCAACAGCCTGTTCCTGTCTACCCTGTCAATTCCTCTAAGTATTTTCTACGTCGTTATCATATATTCCCTGGACTTCTGTCCTCTAATGTCATCAGATTTAGCTCCACTAATCTCAACGTGTGTGTGTGTGTCATATCACAAGCTCTCATTACTCTAGTCCCATTACTAGTCTAAGAGAAAGTCTAAAGTGGATATAGAAACAAAAATAACAGATTAAAGTTTAAAGTTTTCGACTCTTTTAAGCTTTCTGTATTAGTATTAGGATTTGTTTTATATTAATTAATTATGCAAAACGTAAAATAGATAAATCAATTTGTAATTTACCTGTTCAGTGTGACTGGTGGACCTGTCTGTTGCTTGCGGCTTAGTGCAAAGCGTCTTAGGATCTATTGCAGTCCGAGCCGAACAGAACCTTGAAAAACAGACTTTGGAGAGAGAGATTGAGAGCGAGAGAGAAGAGAGAGAGAGAGAGAGAGAGAGAGAGAGAGAGAGAGAGAGAGAGAGAGAGAGAGAGAGAGAGAGAGAGAAAGAGAGACAGAGACAGAGTGGAGAGTTGAAGATACAGTTAAGAGCACGCACGCACTCAAGCGCGAATGCACATACACCCACCCACACATACACACACACACACACTATCGACAAGTGCGTTTGACAGCCGGTAACTAACCAACAAACTAAGACACCTAAGCGTCTAGGTAACAGTAGTACACGGAGCTTCGTTCGCAGCTGCACACCGACAGTGAGATCAGGACCGTAAAGAAGAACCTGCCTTATCTTGTCGTCCATCTGTACCCTAAACAACCAGGCCCAGCGCTCATAATTAATGGCTTCCAAAGCAGGGCTATCTTAATGTGTCTTTAATGTGATAATTTTCATTTGGGTGGACTCATTAAAACCTTATCTCGTTCCCAAATGGTTTGCTGGAATGTTTCTCTCAGTCTTTCCTTATTTCTACATCTCTGCTTCTCTCTCTCTCTCTCTCTCTCTCTCTCTCTCATTTCATATTTTATCTTTATTCCTTTCCTTACTCTCCTTTCCTTTCTCTCCCCTTCCCTTTATCTCTCCCATTCATTCTTGCATTTAATCACTTTTCCTTAACATATTCTTCTTTCCCAGGACCCACTTCCTTCTCTTCTCCAACAGTTTGTTTGCTTGTGTGTGTGTGTGTGTATGTGTGTGTGTGTGTGTGTGTATGTGTGTGTGTGTGTGTGTGTGTGTGTGTGTGTGTATCAATATCTAAGCGTGTTAGTATGTATCCGTATGTGAGTGTCACGTGTCATAATTTTTGTCAGTTCATGTGACAGTGTGGCCATCAACATGTCTCAGCATGTGCTTCATTAGTCTTGTCAGTATGTCGGACAGTATGTCGGACAGTATGTACGTCAGGGTGCGCGTCTGAGTGTATCAGTGGCGTAAGCGGGGACTCACACATCCACGGGGACACACGGCTAATGAAATGCAAATATGATCTCCGGACATTAAATCGCGGATATCTGACCTAATTCATGATTACTGTTGGGCCGGAGGGGCATTGGTTGGGCTATGGCGCTCAGACTCAGATCGTTCCACTTATGGAGTTTTAAATGTGTTTTCCATTTTTTTCTTATCTCGTTGTAACTCTCGTCTATTCCTCACACAACATTTTAGAGAGAGAGAGAGAGAGAGAGAGAGAGAGAGAGAGAGAGAGAGAGAGAGAGAGAGAGAGAATGAGAGAGAGAAGAGAGAAGAGAAATTCTGAATTAAGTTAGGAGAGCAAAATGATGAGAAGAGAGGGAGAAAAAATAAGAGAAATGTGACCTGTCTTCACTGATATCTAACGAAAGGAATCCTGTAACAGAGCTCACGAGATCTGCATCTAAGTTCACTTTTGCACTTGAGACCACAGCATAAATCTCACATCCCTCCTACATTGCTTCCGACAGATGAAATTCCCTTCGAAAGCCTCCGAATAATCTGGGGAGATGTTTTGGCAACCCACAGTTATCCTCTGCTTTATATTCCACCCAGTTGTACGAGCGTAAAATGGGAAGACCTCCCGAAACGAAGACTGACAAGGGTCGGAGTAGAATAATGTGAGAACGCTGTCGAAGTCCATCACCTCCCTCTTTGCTTCTTCTTCTTTGGGTGTACATATTGGGTTGCGTTGTATTTTCTTTGGATCGCTGAAAGAACTTTTAGGTGAGGTAGCATTCTGTGATTTTTCAGAATTATTGACTAATTTGCGTTTGTGCCTCGAAGAATGAGTGAGCAGCAACGCAGAAAGTAGCAGCTGTGTTATGGTTTATAAATCTAAATTGTATATTTGTTATTTTCAAGAACGTCTGAGAGCCCTCAGATAAGTTTAACCAATTATGAGTACCAGCCAAGGAGGATTAGCCTTAAAAATTCTAAAAACAGCCCTAACAAAAAAAAAAAAGTAGAAGAGTCGCTAACTCAGACTTATCTTCATTGTATCTCGAGGCAGCTGGAACACCAGAACCAGGCAGAAGGAGACCATACCGCTGTGAATCGAAGTCACAAGGGAAAAGGAAAGGGAAGGAGAGAAGGCGTTCTCTGAAAATACCAGAGAAGAAAGTGAATCATTCGCTTGTTCATGAGGGCATTGCTTGAAATTGGATCCATGGTTAAGGCAATTTCTAGGTAAAATGCTATGTAAGATTATGTTATCCGTTGCTGGACGGCAGTAAGGTCTGCTTACAAGAGTGGAGGTATCGATCAATGGAAACTTACTGAGGTTGGTGGGTGAGGCGCGTTTGTATACGTGTGTGTACTTGCATTTCTTCATGAATGCATTTGTGTGTACGTTTATATTAATTTTTGTGCGAACGAATATGTTTTCCGTGAGTGTACGTCTCTCTCAGTCGGATTTTAGAAAATTCTGCTCTCACGTACAACCCAGATAGGTAAAACATTTCGTCAGGGATGTCACATTACGGAAGACTGTGTTGATATTGGGACACCTTACGTAGTGGCGAGATATGCGTGGTTTAGAACTAAGAACCCAGCACCTAGTACCTCATCCTTCCTCTATCCTTTGTCCTAAGTACCTGGATTTTTCCCCATTCGTCTAAATATATTCATGCTCTTGGATGATGACACGGAATGATTTACGAATATGGATTAAGGATTTTGAATAGATTTACTTGTGATTTTCATTTATGCAATATTTGAGTGAATTGGTCACGACAGTAGTAAGTTAGTACTAATAGTGTCAATATTACAATGTTGATAATGTAATATGTTCAAAGCGCTGAATAACCAAAAGTTTCCAGTGCTTTATAAACAAAACAGAACATCATTACAGAAGAAAAATATTATTTGAATAAATGGTATAGAAAGCCGACAAGATAATGAATAAGACATTTGTGCAACACTTGAGAATCTTTATTCTGGAAACGTTTCTCTGCATTGGACTAAAAAGCCCTGGCTGGCGAAACGTTTCCAGAATGAAGATTCCCAAACGTTGCACAAGTGTCAGAAATATTATTATGGAGCAACCCTGTATTGTTCACTGTATTGTTCATTATACTGAAAAAACTCGCTTTTGAACGAAATATTGCTTAATACAGGATTACTCTGCTCTTAGTGTGTTTGTAATAACCCTTTTATTGTCGGTATTTTGTCTTCACACTAACAACAAGAGAGCAAAACACTGATCTTCTCTTGTCATACATCACTGAAATGTCTGAGCACATTAAGAGTTTATGGAGGTTAATTAAGCAGTCTTGTGAAATACAATACTCCTTGCGTACCATGCAAAGACGATCCTCTTACAAGGGAAGATGTTGAGGGAAAGGTGACTTGACGTTTGTGAATGGGTCTTAATCCAAGGAAATGGATCTTCCCACAACTTGAGTTCAATCCTGATTACCTCCCATTCCTTAGCGTTGTATGACCACTTAAGGATTTAGCGAGTCCTCTTGGATATATTAATAACCGAATATCCACTGAATTGAAGAATCAGTTATGGTAAGGCAGCTAGAACAATTCACAACTAGCACACAAACTGAAGTTAAAACTAAGCAATGTTTCAGTTGGTACAGGATTGTTATAACAAAGGCAACATATTTTAAACGCTTTATGCAAGGCTTCGTTTATCATATTACTTCACATTTCCAAAAACTTACGTTCTTCAGACCAATCAAGTCTTTATGAGACCACAAACTCTGTCTCTATGTTGTCTACGAATCAGTTTTAAAAGTTTGTCTCTGTAAACCAGAAAAGAATAAAGAGAGAGATAGATAGATAGAGAACGTCTCCATTTTGCTCTAGCATATTGATGAACCAAACCACGTCCTCAACCCCTCTTGAGCAGAACAAATATTTTTGCCTCTTGCCTGGGTACTCGGCTAACTTTTTTATTTTATGAGAATATACGCTGAAAGGTGTATTCCTTAAATGTATATTTCGGAATTACAGTGTCCTCTACTGGCGGTGTACAGGTAATCTGTAGCCATAATGACCCTTGCATAGTCGGTAGGCTTTAAATCAAATAAAAATCATTTTTCATCTAGTTTATTTCTTCTATGTTCACTGTTCTAAGAGTTTTTTCCCTATTTTTTTTGTGCGAGGTGTTGCCTCCTCTTGCAATATTTGGAATCCATTTCTTCGTGTGTGTCAACACGGGTCACAATAGCTACTCAATTTCTTATATTTCATAGAAAATAAGTAGCAAAGTTTGCACCACCTCCCTTACTTTAGAAACTGCTAGCAGAGTATGTGCTTAAGATTTTCTTATAGATTTTGGCCAACCATATCAAGATATCTACATAATGACGCTGCAGTCCGTCTCGGGACCCGTCCCTGGACCTGTTATGTCTCTGTAATCCTACCGCTCACAGGATGGGTATGGGGTGCATAAAAGGCTATTAAATAACAACAGAGGCACATCATACGAAACGGTCGCAAAAACGCAGTCACAGAACACAGAGTTACAGAACACAGTGGCACGGAACACAAGGCGTAAAACACAGAGGCACAGAACACAGAGGCACAAAATACAAGGCACAGAACACAGAGGCGCAAAATGCAGAGGCACAGAACACAGAGGCACAAAATACAGAGGCACAGAACATCAAAGTATCACATAACACCAATCAGAGGCATATAACACAAAAATATTTTGTACAAGCCTTATCACTTAGCATTTCTTATATTTTATGGAAGGTATCACGTAGCCTAATAAGTATTATATAATAATGGATTTTGAATTAATGGATCTTGAAAATAACGATTTTTGAAAATAATGCTTCAAAATAATGTCTTGAAAATGATGGGACTTGAAAATGATGGGTCTTAAAAATAATGAATCTTGAAAAAGATAGATTCTCGAAAGTACTGGTTCTTGAAAACAGTGTATTCAAAGCACTGGTTCTTGAAATCAAAGTGTCTTCAAAGCACTGGTTCTTGAAATCAAAGTGTCTTCAAAGCACTGGTTCTTGAAATCAAAGTGTCTTCAAAGCACTGGTTCTTGAAATCAAAGTCTTGAAAGTTCTGGTTCTTGAATAAAAGAGTCGTAAAAAAAAAGTTTCTGGAAATAAGGGGTCTTGAAAATAGTGACTTATAAAAATAATGGATAACGTAAATCTTGAGTCTTAAAATATGACTGATAGTTTATGACTGATAGTTTATGACTGATAGTTGACTCACGAAATCACAATAACAAGGGTACAACCAGAACGGTCGGGGTTCTCACCCATGACACACTGGTCTGGGAATTTTAGGACTCTCCTACTACGAGTTAGGACTCCCACTCGTTCTGTGATATATAACACTGTTAGTGCTGCCTCAACCACTTCTATCGCTTTCTCAATACATCTGGCGAAAACACGGCAGAGAACAGAATTTGTTTTCTAGCTGTCTGCTGCAAAATTATTCTCCGAACTGGACTTCAGACATCAGTTCCACCAACAATAAACTTATCAATGAAAAGATCACTAATTAAATCAACTCATTATCTATCACTAGTCATCTTAATCCTATCAAATTATTCAGTAAAATATATAATCCATCATCGTCTTCAGTAAAATAAAATATATCATCTTTAGTAACACAAAATCCATCAACTTCCTGAACATAAAATCCATCAACATCTTCAGAAACATTAACCCCATCAACATCTTTAGTAACATTAACCTCATCAATATCTTTAGTAACATTAAGCCAATCACCATCTTCAGTAACATTAACCCTATTAACATCTTTAGTAACATTAACCTCATCAATATCTTTAGTAACATTAACCCTATCAACATCTTTGTAACATTAACCCCATCAACATCTTCAGTAACATTAACCCTATCAACATCTTCAATAACATTAACCCTATTAACATCTTCGTAGCATTAACCTCATCAACATCTTCAGTAACATCAACACCATCAACATCTTCAGTAACATATAATCCGTCTCTTCAAACAGTCAACTATTTAACCAATTCCCTCTAAGGAATTGATCCCTTTAAGTCACTAAATCTCACGAACCTCCAACAATCTCACCAAATTCCTCAATCACATTGATTCGCCAGATTTCTCTGATATCCTCAGTCTTAAGTCTCGCTGGTCTATCATGCTTACTAGACCTTCCTAAATCAGCCTAATAATTCCACTAGACCTATTTATCCAGTCCTCTCAACCCATCTAGAACCATTAGTCCATGCTTACAACCCCTCCAGACCCATCACTTCAATGCATGTAAATTTGTCCCTCAAAAGAGTGTGTATATATATATATATATATATATATATATATATATATATATATATATATATATATATATATATATATATATATCGTGCCGAATAGTTAAAACTTTTAAGTTAGCAACTACTCATTTAAAATTAAGTCCTTTCTAAAAATTTATCTTATAAGTTTAAAGATATATTTTATTTCATTAATGTTAATGTAAAAATTAATAATTTTGTTCTAAAAGAACCTTGGAAAACTTGCCTAACCTTATTATAACAAACGCAATTTAATTTAGCCTAATCCAACTAAATATATTTTAGATAAGTTTACAATAATTTAATAAGGAAACAATATGAAACATATTTTTTTCGCTGGGTTCAGAATGATTTTTGCGAAATTATTGCATACACAAATTTTCGCTTGCTATAATAAGGTTAGGAAAGTTTCGAAAGGTTCTTTTGGTACAAAATTATTAATTTTTACATTAACATATATGAAAATATATATTTAACGTATAAGAGATATATATATATATATTATTAATATAATATATATATATATATATATATATATATATATATATATATATATATATATATATATATATATATTATTATTATATTATGAAGTTGTTAGTTAATGATGAAGACAGGAAGCTGTGATTTCGTGTATAGGGCAAGGAGGAATAACACCTTGTAGGAGTATGGAAGAGCCAGTTGTGAGTGTGGGGAAGTTCGTGAGGCAGTGGGTAGAATGAAAGGGGTAAGGCAGCTGGGATTGATGGGATAAAGATAGAAATGTTAAAAGCAGGTGGGGATATAGTTTTGGAGTGGTTGGTGCTATTATTTAATAAATGTATGGAAGAGGGTAAGGTACCTAGGGATTGGCAGAGAGCGTGTATAGTTCCTTTGTATAAAGGCAAAGGGGACAAAAGAGAGTGCAAAAATTATAGTGGAATAAGTCTGTTGAGTGTACCTGGTAAAGTGTATGGTAGAGTTATTATTGAAAGAATTAAGAGTAAGACGGAGAGCAGGATAGCAGATGAACAAGGGGGCTTTAGGAAAGGTAGGGGGTGTGTAGACCAAGTGTTTACAGTGAAACATAGGCGAACAGTATTTGGATAAGGGTAAAGAGGTTTTTGTGGCATTTATGTATTTGGAAAAGGCATATGATAGGGGGGATAGGGGGGAAATGTGGCAGATGTTGCAGGTGTATGGAATAGGAGGTAGGTTACTGAAAGCAGTGAAGAGTTTTTATGAGGATAGAGAGGCTCAGGCTAGAGTGTGTAGGAGGGAGGGGGACTATTTCCCAGTAAAAGTAGGCCTTAGACAAGGATGTGTGATGTCACCGTGGTTGTTCAATATATTTATAGATGGGGCTGTAAGAGAAGTGAATTCGAGGGTCTTGGCAAGAGGTGTGGGGTTAAAAGATAAAGAATCAAGTACAAAGTGGGAGTTGTCACAGTTGCTTTTTGCTGATGACACTGTGCTCTTGGGAGATTCTGAAGAGAAGTTGCAGAGGTTGGTGGATGAATTTGTTAGGGTATATAAAAGAAGAAAATTGAAAGTGACAAAAGATTGGATATCAGATTGGAGGGAGAGAGTATGGAGGAGGTGAATGTATTCAGATATTTGGGGGTGGACATTTCAGCAGATGGGTCTATGAAGGATGAGGTGAATCATAGAATTGATGAAGGGAAAAGGGTGAGTGGTGCACTTCGGAGTCTGTGGAGACAAAGAACTTTGTCCTTTATAGTAAAAAGGGGAATGTATGAGAGTATAGTTATACCAACACTCTTATATGGGTGGGAAGCATGAGTGATGAATGTTGCAACGAGGAGAAGGCTAGAGGCAGTGGAGATGTAATGTCTGAGGTCAATGTGTGGTGTGAATATAATGCAGAAAATTCGGAGTTTGGAAATTAGGAGGAGGTGCGGGATTACCAAAACTATTATGCAGAGAGCTGAGGAGGGTTTGTTGAGGTGGTTCGGACATGTAGAGAGAATGGAACGAGACAGAATGACTTCGAGAGTGTATAAATCTGTAGTGGAGGGAAGGCGGGGTAGGGGTCGGCCTAGGAAATGTTGGAGGGAGGGGGTAAAGGAGGTTTTGTGTGCGAGGGGCTTGGACTTCCAGCAAGCATGTGTGACCGTATTTGATAGAAGTGAATGGAGACAAATGGTTTTTAATACTTGACGTGCTGTTGGAGTGTGAGCAAAGTAACATTTATGAAGAGATTCAGGAAACCGGCAGGCCGGACTTGAGTCCTGGAGATGGGAAGTACAGAGTGCAGTAAGGCGTCATGTGGTTCTCTGCTCACAATGACTGGGCTAGTACAACATGGTTCGAACCCTGGTAGACGCAGATGCTGTTATTGATATATATATATATATATATATATATATATATATATATATATATATATATATATATATATATATATATATATATATATATATATATTCGAAAACAACCACGGAGTAATGATAGATCTAGACCTTTCGTGTTGCACTCAACACATCATCAGGAACTTGCAAAATTGCAGAAAGAGGAGGATGTCCAAGCAAGTACGTTCCCAAAGGACGTCTTCACTCCCAAAGGACGTCTTCACTCCAGTGAAGACGTCCTTTGGGAACGTACTTGCTTGGACATCCTCCTCTTTCTGAAATTTTGCGATATTTGCATATATATATAATATATATATATATATATATATATATATATATATATATATATATATATATATATATATATATATATAATATATATATATAATATATATATATATATATATATATATATATATATATATATATATATATATATATATATATATATATATATATATATATATATATATATATATATATATATATTCAGAATACCTGGTCTGCGTGAGTACTTTATTTAAAGGTATTTTTTTATTTGATTGCATAGGTCATTATTGTGTATACTGAACACTGCAAGTTAAAGAATCACTTGAAATTTACTTGACAATCGTTACTTTGGGTACATCTGGGACAATATTCCTTGATAATAGCATTCTGACGAAGCTTGCCTCATGCCTCTTCGATATTTCACCGAATATCGTTTCCTCTCAGTGGCTTCCGAACAACGAGAATGTGATGCGTAACATCTGATACTATAAAAATCATACTCAATTCTAACCTGTTTTTTTCCTGAATACTAAAGAAATTCAGTATTAATCCTTTGAAAAAGATGAGTCTGAGTTCTCCTTAATCCTTAAGCAATTTCTTTAGCTACAAATTTCATGAAATTGCTGGTACGTGGCCGCGCACAATTTGGCAAGCAATTACTGGTAGGAAGGTAGTTCATGCATATTTGATCACACTGACATGAAGATAACTACATAATGGCCCGATAGTTTGTCTTGGTCATTATAAAACACTGAATACCGATACAGGAAGACAAGTCAATACGCTGAGTGACTAACACTAGCTTCCTCCTTGCTGGCAGACACTTTGACTGTATATTAATATTAGATTAATTTAGAAGTGTTAAGCCCATAAGGGTCATAGTGCCTGGTAAACGAGAAGTAATATTTCATCTAGTTTCATCTAGTTCCTTAAATTAAGAGTTCTTCACTGGCATGCAAGGCATTTTAATGGATGGGTTTGTTTGTAGGGAAATGTTTCAGGCCTTCTGTGTTAAGTTAGTGTAATAGATTTATTAAATATATAATAAAATGCAAATAAAATTGTAGAATAAAATGTCGCAATACTGTGACTGGAGCACCTTACTAAAAACCCTCACTTATGTAAGGAACCTTATGACGACGTTTCGAACCTTTTTCGACCATTGTCAAGTTATAAATGGCCAGGCAATGATTCATGATGAACCAAAACATCGTCAAGATTTTTGACGAAATCGACACACTATAATAATTTGCATAATAATAATAATTTTTTGAACAAAAATGAAGTTGAACTTCATTCACATTATCGTTAGAACGTGACTTACAAACATCCGAAAAGAGACCACACAATAAGTGGTGTCATGATGCTGGCGAAGAGCTCTTGATTCAAGGAACTGGAGCTAGTCTCCGCTTCGACTGATCAAGCCTGATTACCTGCTATTCCTCAGGAGCTGTTTGACCTTTACGGATCTTGCGCTTCCCAATAATTACAAGTATTCATTTCCTTGAATCAAATCTGATTATCGCCCATTTCCGAAGTGCTGTATGACCCCGAGGCGTTTGGCGCATTTTTGTAAATTCAAAATATTAATAATAATAAACTACAAAATGAGTTTCTCTAGAAAGGATTTCCCTTGCAAATCTGACTTTTAAGTAGCCATTCTCTAGTATCGGGGTAGTCTTCCCTTCTTCCCTCCTTACTCTGTTATTATAGGATAGGTGAGTACAAATAGAGAGCGTGTCTGTCTCGCGCCCAGCAGACGGAGGATCAAACTCCAAAAGTATTGCGCATAACCCAATAGTACACATAACAGATTATTAAACTTCAAAAACTTACTCTGTTATTCCTTGAAGGAAGACGATGAGACAAGAACGATAGAATACATGAACACTTAGTTCAAAGCATATTTCTTTTTAATTTATCTATAGAACTTTTAAGAAGATCTAGCACTAACACCATAGCCAACAACAATAACAGTTGTAGCATTAACAACTTCAATAATAATAATAATATTAATCTTCAAAATGAGATCTCGCGAGAGCTTTTTTCTTTACAAATCTGACTTGTAAGTAGAGTATCTTCTGAGATTAATCCACGACCTTAATAATGACTGTAAACGGGGCACACCTAGGGAATGCCAGGTTCATCAATAATCATTGCAACGGGAAAAAAATCTATGAAAGGTGTGCGTGTAAGCCATTATGTGCCTTGCGTTTGAAGAGATGGGGCCTCTCCTCATTCCTGCGTGGGGTCACACGTGCCTATGGAGACAGTATATAATGACCTGAGCGATCTTCCTTATATTGGGGATTACCTTCACTGATGGGAGATGGGAGAAAGGCTGTCTTGGCTGGGAGATTTCTAAGGCGTTGTAGTATCAGCTGAGATATGGAAAACTGAATTACCTGGAAGCGAGTCTGCTGTAAATAGGAGATTGTGTTGTATGTCTTTGTAAATTTACCCAACGTGTGTTGTTGTGACGAGTTCATTGTCCATTGCAATGGAAATAATAAAAACAAGGTTAATTCTTTTAGGAGGGTGGGTGCTGACCATATAACTAATACAAAGATAGAGCAGAGAAAGTATTTATTAAGACCACGTTTCGCTCAGGTACAGCTTTATCAAGTCATTAAGAAGGCGGAGCGGAGTTCTTTCGCTCCTGACCATTTCCCAAAGTCCCTCTCTTCTTGTGCGAAATGTTGTGCTAATAAGCGCATCATCTGCGAGCTCTTTTTATTACCCAATTATTTTAACCGATTACTTGCAACAATGTTGTGTTAACATACACAACAATGTTGTGTTAACATACACAACAATGTTGTGTTAACATACACAACAATGTTGTGTTAACATACACAACAATGTTGTGTTAACATACACAACAATGTTAAGTTAACTCTCACAACACTGTTGTACATCTCGCTAACTCTGTCACCTCAGTTTCCTTCATCATGCTGTCTTCATCCCAGCATTATAATACTTCTTGGGGCCAGGAGCTGAGACTCAGCCTACACACACACACACACACACACACACACAGTCTCTTCCAGTATTCAGAATAAAACAAGAGTCTTAAACCCATAACTTTTCATAATTTAAAATGTAATTAAACACAAAGCCGAGACGCCTCAGGACCCATAAAAATTAATTTTCATTTTCAATACTGCTTGGGAGCTTTTTTTGATCTAGAACGTAATTCTATCTTATTTTTCTTCCCTTCTTAAACGAAAGCAACAATAGCATGACAGCAAGAATCTCTGATTCTCTTGTTTACTTGTTCTTCATAGCTTGTTTTGAAGTAATAATACAAATAATAATTAATAATAATTCAGCAGAGTAATAAACATTATGCAGTAGTATAATCAATATTTATCTAATAGTATTATTATATATATGGGAGAAAATGTTCATGCTGCTATTTTTCAATATCGGATAATGAGTGCGAAGTATTTTGTCAGTGGAAATAAAATCATTTCTCCTGACGCACAACTGGCATATCATAATGCATTCCGTGTGGCCAGGCGTAGGTACGTCAACACCGCCAGTAGACGAGGATGTCATGTTTGCTACCTGAAACACAAGCAGGTGCTGATTTATTCGCCAGGAAACACAACAAGTGTCTTTTGACATGGATGTTGGTCATATGTTTACCTGTCACTGGTTAAGATTCCATTGGCTAATCGGAGCTAGGCTTTACGCCCCATTTATTAAAAAAAAAAAGAGTGAAATGATGCACTATCGGATCGTATAACTCTGACGGGATACCAGTTCAAACTCTTTTGGAATTACGAGTCTTAATTGTTGGTCTTAGTCACGCTGTTTTAACGAAAGGCAGTAGATAAAAATTGAGATTTTATTCCACTTATTAACTCGCAGGATTAGAAATCCAGGATAACCCAAGAAAGCCTGGGTGTGGGGCCTTATTTCATACAGGTCCTGCGAGTTTCTTCCAGGATTTGACCAACAACAGTCATTTAACACTAAGGTACCTGCTTAATGCCAAGTGATTATTATTTTTTATAATTACAACTATGAGCTAAAAATACTAAGTTAACAAAACAATAAATGTAAGAAACTTGGCCATCGTTTCATGTCGTTTCTGCATCGGACCCAGGTCATTCAGCCGTGAGCCAGTCGCACTAATTCTTGAGCCACGAGCCATCAACTCAAAGTTAAAATAATACATTAGCTCATTTTAGATTAAATAAATATAAAATATATAAAAAAAACAAATGAATAAGCAAATAAAATAATGCAATATTATATATATATATATATATATATATATATATATATATATATATATATATATATATATATATATGCAAGAAAACCACTATGAAAAAATAGAAGAATTCCAAGCGCTTTCGTGACTACTCACATTATCAAGGAACTATAACAGGAAACATTAGAAACATTAGAACTGGACAAGATTCTAATGCTCTATTTATTCATGTGAGAGATTTTAACCATCCAATTGATTTTCAAAATGCTGAGAAGGTTGTATCAAGCAAGTCCATGGTTGAGAGAAATATAATAGAATCATGTTTCATTAAAAGCAGTTTTGAAAATAATATGAATATTTCTTTTGGTTTATATAAATTGGATTCATTTATAATTAATAAAATTTGGGAAGAATTTAATAATAAATTGGACTAATCTTAATTCTTGGGAAGAGTTTCAGGTCCTTTCATATTTTCCTCTTCACAGAGTCGTGCGATGTTACGCTACTGTGAGGTGTAGTCTTTGTTAGTGTGATGTGACTGTGAGGTGTAGTCTCGCCCCCTTTTATAAGCCCTTCTTGTCATGTTTCCTGTTATAGTTCCTTGATAATGTGAGTAGTCACGAAAGCGCTTGGAATTCTTCTATTTTTCATAGTGGTTTTCTTGCATATTTTGATATCACCTGTTTACTTGATCTTTTTGCATATATATATATATATATATATATATATATATATATATATATATATATATATATATATATATATATATATATATATATATAAGCAACTGTTGGCAGAAAGGTGGGCTAGTGCAAGTAGTGGGGGGTTGAAGAGAGTTGGGATAGTTTTAAAAATGCAGTATTAGAATGTGGGGCAGAGGTTTGTGGCTATAGGAGGGTGGGTGCAGGAGGAAAGAGGAGTGGTGGAATGAAGAAGTAAAGGGTGTGATAAAAGAGAAAAAGGTAGCTTATGAGAGGTTTTTACAAAACAGAAGTGTTAATAGAAGAGCAGAGTATATGGAGAGTAAAAGAAAGGTGAAGAGAGTGGTTAGAGAGTGCAAAAGAAGAGCGGATGAAAGAATGGGAGAGGCTCTGTCAAGAAATTTTGCTGAAAACAAGAAAAAAATTTGGAGTGAGATAAACAAGGTAAGAAAGCCTAGGGAACAAATGGATTTGTCAGTTAAAAACAGAGTAGGGGAGTTAGTAGATGGGGAGCTGGAGGTATTGGGTAGATGGCGGGAATATTTTGAGGAACTTTTAAATGTCGATGAAAAAAGGGAGGCGGTAATTTCATGTACTGGCCAGGGAGGTACAACATCGTTTAGGAGTGAAGAAGAGCAGGATTTGAGTGTGGTGGAGGTGCGTGAGGCATTACGTAGAATGAAAGGGGTAAAGCAGCTGGAACTGACGGGATCATGGAGTGGTTGGTATTTTTGTTTAATAAATGTATGAAAGAGGGAAGGTACCTAGGATTGGCAGAGAGCATGTATAGTTCCTTTATATAAAGGGAAGGGGATAAAAGAGGTGTAAAAATTATAGGGAATAAGTTTACTGAGTATACCAGGTAAAGTGTATGGCAGGGTTATTATTGAAAGAATTAGAGGTAAGACAGAGAGTAGGATTGCAGATGAGCAAGGAGGCTTTAGAGTGGGTAGGGGATGTGAAGATCAAGTGTTTACAGTGAAGCATATATGTGAACAGTATTTAGATCAAAGGTAGAGAAGTTTTTATTGCATTTATAGATTTAGAAAAGGCATATGATAGAGTGGATAGGGGAGCAATGTGGCAAATGTTGCAAGTGTATGGAATAGGTAGTAAGTTACTGAAGGCTGTAAAGAGTTTTTATGAGGATAGTGAGGCTCAGGTTAGGGTGTGTAGGAGAGAGGGAGATTACTTCCCGGTAAAAGTAGGTCTTAGACAGGGATGTGTAATGTCACCATGGTTGTTTAATATATTTATAGATGGGGTTGTAAAAGAAGTAAATGCTAGGTGTTGGGGAGAGGGGTGGATTAAATTATGGAGAATTAAATGCAAAATGGGAGTTGACACAGTTAATTTTTGCTGATGATACTGTGCTTATGGGAGATTCTAAAGAAAAGTTGCAAAGGTTAGTGGACGAGTTTGGGAGAGTGTGTAAAGGTAGAAAGTTAAAAGTGAACATAGATAAGAGTAAGGTGATGAGGGTATCAAACGATTTAAATAAAGAAAAATTGGATATCACATTGGAGAGAAGGATTATGGAAGAAGTAAATGTTTTCAGATATTTGGGAGTTGATGTGTCAGCGGATGGGTTTATGAAGGATGAGGTTAACCATAGAATTGATGAAAGAAAAAAGGTGAGTGGTGCATTGAGGTATCTGTGGAGACAAAAAACGTTATCCATGGAGGCAAAGAAGGGAATGTAGGAAAGTATAGTGGTACCAACACTCTTATATGGGTGTGAAGCATGGGTTGCAAATGCTGCAGCGAGGAGGAGGCTGGAGGCAGTGGAGATGTCCTGTCTAAGGGCAATGTGTGGTGTAAATATTATGCAGAAAATTCGGAATGTGGAAATTAGGAGAAGGTGTGGAGTTACTAAAAGTATTTGTCAGAGGGCTGAAGAGGGGATGTTGAGGTGGTTTGGTCATTTAGAGAGAATGGATCAAAGTAGAATGACTTGGAGAGCGTATAAATCTGTAGGGAAAGGAAGGCGGGGTAGGGGTCGTCCTAGAAAAGGTTGGAGGGAAGGGGTAAAGGAGGTTTTGTGGGCGAGGGGCTTGGACTTCCAGCAAGCATGTGTGAGCGTGTTAGATAGGAGTGAATGGAGACGAATGGTTTTTGGGACATGACGATCTGTTGGAGTGTGAGCAGGGTAACATTTTGTGAAGGGATTCAGGGAAACCAGTTAATTGATTTAGTTGGACTTGAGTCCTGGAAATGGGAAGTACAATGCCTGCCCTTTTAAAGGAGGGGTCTGAGATAGTGACAGCTGGGAGGGACTATTCTCAGCTGTCGAATCTGAGCTCCTCTGCAAAGACAGTGATTATGTATGAGTGTGGTGAAAGTGTTGAATGATGATGAAAGTATTTTCTTTTTGGGGATTTTCTTTCTTTTTGGGTCACCCTGCCTCGGTGGGAGACGGCCGACTTGTTGAGAAAAAAAAAATTATTGTAACCACGAACGAGTGGTATTTAATCAATAACAACACTGCAACTAGCCAGGGGCTCGAGCCCTTGTTGTTTTAGCCCTGCCTCATGGTGAGCGAAAATTCCACGACGCTCTAACCCAAGGGACCATACAATCCTACAATAATCACGCACCCAGCAGAGCTAGGTGTTGTACCGTGATCCGAGGACATACGATGGTGTGGATGCCTCAGAGCTAATTTTATTCTACTCCCCGTTTGGTGTAGTAGCATTCACAAGCAGTATATATGTTATTGTAACTGAATGGAAGTGTAGCTTGGTCCCACTGCCCATCTTCTAGATTAAGTACTTTCGTGAAAATCTGCCTCAGGATATTGTCATATTCGTGCAGTATAGGGTTATCATATGAAGGTGCACATCTTAAGCAATATGTTAACCTGGGCAGACTCTTTGTGAGAAGGTACAAGGCATCATAGGTGTCAATATTGCCTATTCATTGTTCCATTCTCCTCAACTCTTCCAGCTTCTTCCTGAGAATTGTGTCAATGGTATCGCTTCCCAGAGGTGCTCCAAGCATGACGCTATTTGTAGGGGCAATGACTGATGCTCCTGGTAGTTTTGATCTCACTGCATTTATCACGTGTTGATTGACTGAGATGATTTCACATTTGGATGGATTCAGGATGAGACCCATTTCCTGTCCCCGTGTCATCACCTGTGTAAGATCATCTAGAAGGGATTCCTTTGTCTATGTATATATATATTATATATATGCTCTTTACACAGAACGTCTGGTCCGGCTACTTTATCGTTGTAGTTTCATTTAGTCTCGTCATATGTTATTACATTTCATTATGTCTTCTTACAAGTCCGATAATTAACCTTAACGTTGACATTCCCGTTACCTTTAATTTGCCGCCACAAATGGGATGAGATGTTGCCATAAATCCTTTAGAAAAACAATCCTTGTAATTGCCTTGTAAAAGAATCCTTGCATTGTAATGTCTGGCACTTGTTTCCTTCGCTGGGTGATGTGCATATGGGATTGTTTGAGTCGTCTTTCTTCGTATTCTGTGTGAAAATCAAATTATCGACCACACTTCTATTCCAAAAGAAATACATATTTGTTGTAAATTTGATAAGATTAAGGAATTTTATTAAGACAACATCAGATTTGTGGCTGACCGTGGAATGAATATCTGGTGAACCATTTTAACGCCCTTAGGTGTGGGCCTCATTTCTCTTTTTGCACGTCTAAATTACCAGCTTCGTTACGTATCGCTGGATTTATATGCCGTATATAGGATAAATTTTTCTTGTAGACGACTGTCTAACGTGATTAAAACTAACCTTACTAAAATAATGTGTATAGAGAAATTGGCTTTAAATTGTATGAGAAATGAACTAGGAATAAAACACATAATAGATAAAAAAAATACACTTATAGATAAAAATACAAATTTTCAGTTCTAACATAGAAGTACCGCGATAGGCCCCAGAAATACAAGCAAACATTGCCTCCTATTGCTTCGTGTGTCGATTCGGTCAAATTTACTGACACGCAATAACAATTTCTAAGTGACGAAGGACTGAGACGATTTCCGCGAGAACCTCACTTTTCAGTATTTCATTGCGTCAAGGTTTGAACGGAAAGGTTTGTAGTCAATCTCCGTGGAGATGTTGAGGAGACAGAGAGAAGAGACGAATGGAAGAACTGCCGATGAAGAAAAACAGAGAAAAGAAAAATATTTGTGTAAATATTTATGAGCAGTCAACCACGGGTTACTCAGCCTTCTCTGCCAGACCGTGAAAAAAAAAAAATACGCTGGAGAATGAACATATTAGTGTTATTACCTAAATGTAATTACTTAATCGAGTTGGAGGGTTTTTCAACTGTGAATTTCTTCGGCATCCACTATGAGCTCTCTAGGTTGCTCCATCCCTTGACTAATCTAAACGCTGCATAATCCCCTACGGGTTTAGCGCTTCCTTTCAAACAAAAATTCTTACGTGATTGTTTTATGCCATGTTGAAATACCATGTCACTTATGATATATAAGTCACAAAGATATATTCAGAACACCAGTGGATCCCAGGAAAATCAAAACACACACACATACAGATATACACGTGTACTCAAGGCAAATATTTAATGGATACACTGCATATATACATATACCATATGCATGTGTGTGCTGCATGGGTTTTTATGTTGTAAAGTCTTCCAGTATATTTTCAAAATCTGTTACGAGTGCAGATGTGAACATAGAGGAGCTTGATTCACTTGAAGAGAAAAAACGTCTCCATAAACTTTTCATAGAGGGGAAAACCAATTCCAACGGCAAATTGCACTCACGTTTTTCTGGGGTTGCACATTTTCTAAAATATCCTGAAAACTAGTGTCCCGAGAATTTGCTTGCTTGGAGTTACACGGATTTTAAGCTAGAATTTGCCATATTGTGAAAGGTTTCGCTTCAAGGGAGGAGCATTGATGCTAATAAAGGGCTCTTAATCCAAGAAAGTGGCGTAATCCTCCCCCCGTCTTAGATTAATCACGATTACTGCCCATTCCGGCCATGTATGGTAACTTAGTGATAAATAAACACAAATGCAGTTATCTGGAAGCTACATTATCGACGTTTTGCCCACTTAATGAGTTCCACTGTAGGCAAGTTTCGGCGACAATTGTTGCTTAAATAATTGAAAACGTCATCAAAAGTTACTTTTTAAAATTTATGGAAAGCAAAAAAAGCTTAATAACAGGAAAAATTGTTTCCTGTCTGCAGATTAATTAAAATAAAATTTATTAGGCTATTACGACACATACGTAAATTGTAAAATAAATAAATAAATTAGGTGAATTTATTTATTTAGGCATCATTTTTATAGAGTTCCAATGAAAGACAAATTTCGAAACTACAAGAAAAAATTAAAGGAATGTAAATGAAACTAATACAATAGATGCGAGAGAAAAACACGAGGAAAAATTCCTCCTATGGTAAGGCCCCTCAAGGAAGGTTCCTTGACGCTGGTGAGGGGCTCTTGATCTAGGTATTGGATCTATGCTCCGGTTCCCTGAATTGAGCCTGAAAACTTTCCATTCCTCCCCCATTGCGCTGTATAAGCCTATAGGTTTAACGCTCCCCCATGATTATAATAATCCTGTGGATAGCTTACCAGTGGAATGTCGCAAGGCGTTATTAACAAGCGTAAACAATGACCATTAATAGTTCCAGTTCATGTTTGAAAAAACATGATTTTCTAACTAATTTTGCCAAGCCGAATTCAGATATGAACTTAGTTTTACGCTCCACGTTGAACGATTTCACCAAGACATAGCTATATAGCCATCATAGAGAACGGATATCATCGAAACTTGACGAATAGTTTGGTCGACTACTGGTAGACACTGAACACAGGCGAAAAAACCTAGAATTTGTAGTGAAAATATGTTTCAATAACTCTATGGAATTTTGACGGGCTACGAGGGTACAGTGTTAAAGTATCACGGGTTCGATTCCCGGTCAGTGCAGTTTGTTATTTGCTGAGAATCCCTTGTTCGTGGATGCATTAATATGTAAACATGTTGTGTAACTGGTATTCCAAAAGAGAAGAGAATGGAATTAGTTGTTAGCTTGTCATAACTCACGTGTATATTGTAAACTGAGAGATTTATATATAATATATATATATATATATTATATTAATATTATATATATATATATATATATATATATATATATATATATATATATAATGTGTGTGTGTTAGAGGAACTCAACCTGATATTAGAGGAAAGGATGACTAGGTATGATATAACGTACAAAATACTGAAAGAAATTGATAGAATGGACAGGAACAGTTTATCTGAGAGATAGGAAACGGAAACACGAGGGCCTAGCTAGAACTTAGAAGCGCAGATGATTCACAGGGTTGTTAGGAAATATTTCTTCATCCTTAGTCAGAAAATGGGACGACCTGGAGAATTGAGTGTTAGAGACAGTATCCATACACAGCTTTAAAAAGAGGTACGATAAGGCTACTAGCGACCAGAGAAGAGGCGGTGCCAGGAGCAACTACATATAGGTGAGTACACGTACACACACACACACACACATTTACATTCGTATTTACACATTTACAGCTAGGTAAGGAGGAAAGAAAGGGAATAACCACAAGGAACGCTTCTCATAGTGTTAATGAAATTAACTGGGAAATATATGAGATCAAAGGTGATCTTGCTTTTGAGGCCTGGACAAAGATGCATGAGAAAGAAAGGGAAAGGATAACTGAGGGGCATGAGAGACTGAGGAAAAATTAGCAAGTTTAAGGAGAAAGCAGATGAGAGACAAAAAAAGGTTGATGGAGGCAATTAAAGGAAACAGGGAAGATGCAAGGAAAGAAAGTCTTAGAAATTAAGTTAGAAACAGCTGGTGATAGACCAGAGACAGGAATAGACATGTCTCGTGAAAGTATTGGAAATAGTCAAGCAACATACATATACACCAGTATTACACCTCTACTACTTCTCCACTTCCTTATTCCTCTCTCTGTCCCGTCCCTGTCCTCTCTCTCATATATATATAGGCTCTCTCACCTTCGTGTGTTATTTTGATTTGTAAATGGCTCAAGACTGACGGAAACATCGTCAGAAGCTTTTCTCTCTTATGTGAGGGTTGTGTAAAGCAACATGTTCAGCAGGTCAGGAGGGAGAAAGTAGAAATGGTAAAAGGCCCCGAGGAAATGAAGGTGGAGAGGGCATTATTGATGAGACATGAAGAGAGGGAAATGAGGCGCAGAGCTTTCATAAGATTCAGGATAAACGAAGGAAGATAACCCGAGAAGACTATACGAAAGCAGGAAAAAATGGAGCTTCAATTGAGACAAGGAAAGTGTGTGTTTTTCAGGGTAGGATCATATGTAGAGGGAAAAATACAAAGCCACTGTGAGTTCTGTTTACAAGCCCAGAAACAAGAAACCGTTTTAAAAAAACCTGATACATCTGTGTTAAAGAACATCGGATGGGATACATGGAACAGAAGAAAAAAAAAAGCAGCAGAGGAATGGAACAGTGATGAGATGTATCTCGGAGGTGGATCATCAGGGGTAATAAGTCAAGGAAATTCCCATTTTTCTAAAAAAAATGCTCCTTACCCAGTATCTCGTGAGGAGAGTAAGGAAACAGCAAGCCCATGTAACAGTTAAATAGAGGAATCAGAGAGTGGGACTCAAATGTATATGGAGCCACCAACAAATGTGAAGTCATGAAACAAGAAAAAGAAAACCTTGATATTCAAGACAAAAAAATCTTAGGAATAATAAATGTAACATTCCCAGAAGGCTACTAAATAAGAAAAGAAAGGAAAAATAAAGTAGTATTGGTAGCAGTAGTAGTAGTAGTAGTGGTAGCAGTAGTAGTAGTAGTTGTAGAACCGATGGTCAGAAACCACTGGAGAATTGAGGAACTAGAAAACCTGGAGACTATTTATATAGTAGATATTATGTCCAAAGACACAAAGATAATAGCAGTAATGCATATAATGTACCACGACACAATAGAAGGCCAAAGGAGGAGTACGCTTAGAACAACAGGACAATAATTCCTATATGGAATCAGTGGCAGAGACACCAAGAAAAAGGCAAACAAAACTCATAGTAACCTATGGAGGACAAACATGGAAAGAGAAACTTCTGTAAGTAGGAGCAGCAAATAATTTTCTGAGCCAACATGTATACTATGTTCTGAGTTGTAGAGGAAATGGGAAGGATGATAGAAATAAGGAGAGTGGCAGGAAATGAGATTATAGGAAGCGGGACTATAACTGCATGAGAAATGGGAAAGAATAAAAGAGGGAAAAACTGTACGAAACTGGATGGAGGCAAGTGCCAAGTGTCTAAGGAAAGATTTAAACAAAGCGTGAAGAAAAGAAACGAGAATAAAGCTCAAGGTTCAGTCAGAAATGGCAAAATGTGTGTCATCTTCCACCTATCTGTCCAGTTTACCTTCTTGTACAGAAATTCTAAAAAAAAAAAGTGGAGAGAATTGCTGTTCTTATTATTTTAATGAAACTCCATGCTAGTGTGTGTTGTTTGTGTGCGCGCGCACGCACTCAACTATTTCTATTCACCTATTTGTGACTACCGTGGTCGATTCATGGCTCCTGGCCCCGCCTCTTCGCTGGCCGCTACTAGGTCCACTCTCTCTCTCTTCCTGTTCCATGAGCTTTATCGTATCTCTTCTCAAAACAATGCATGGATCCTGTCTCGTGTGTGTGTGTGTTGGTGTGGGGGTTTGCGTGCGGGGTAGGAGTGTGAGGGATGTTCCTACAGTGAGCGTCTAACTTTGATCGTTACTTCAAGTCCAAGATGTTTCCGTGGCTGCTACATTCACATTTTCTTCGGCGAGCTTTGTTTGGGAACTTCGTAGGCGTCAGGTGAGGGGTCGTACATCATCCTGCAAACTTACGTATGTACGTGAGGGTGTGTGTGTGTGTGTGTGTGTGTGTGTGTGTGTGTGTGTGCGTGTGTTTGTGGTGTGTGCACGCGCGCGTGTATATGTACATAGATGTGTTCGCGCATATGTACGTATGTGTGCGCGCACGCGTGTGCGTATGCGTACATACATCTCTCATGATCAGCTTTATATTAGTCTCATTTGTGTCTCCCTTCAACCACCAGCCAAATTTTTTTTTTTTGCGTTACTTCTAATAAAGGCTTTTGAGCACAGTAAATGCTCGTGTAGAGGTAAAGGTTTATTAATTAAAAAGTTTGTTGCGTGAAAAGCTTATCAACTGCAATGAGTCATTCACCTGTGCATTAATAACGAAAAATATTTTAATCTTTAAATCTTGGATTTAAGTAAACTTTGTTTTATTTATCTCATCGTGTATATTCTGTTATTAAATAAAAATGGTTATTAGAGTCTATTTACATCATGAGGGTCATTAAGGCGGTAAACAACCTTTAAACCATCAGTCGAGGGCAAGAGTTAAATTGTATAACGTATTTGGATTAAAGAATATACACTTTTCGAGGCATATACTCAGGGTTCAAAAACTAAATATGCTATATGGATAAATATATACTGAGGATGGATATTTGTTAAAATTGACTCTACAACAGAGTTGATGCGTTGTTGCTGGCGCCAAGAAACTGCAAAGTAGCGTCACTTAAGGAAATTCTTTGAAGAACTTTAGATATGATTCAGACAATTACACAATTAGAGAAACTGAAGGTGTTTAGGAAATGCGCCGCATTCACCAACTACAGTATTTCCACTGAAAAATGTGTTCTTATATACTTTTTTCCGGGGGATGGATTTACATGTAGAGCTCCGTGCCTGCTTCTTCAAAAGGAAAAATTATTTTTACTTATACATGTCTCAGTATGAGTATAATAGGAGACTAACACGAAAAGTGAAATGCCATCTCTGATCATCATTTGAGATTTTCATCTGCTGAAGAGCATCTCAGGTGAAGACCGAAATGAAAATAAACCTCATCTCACATTTTATGTATGACTTCTATATATATACTCAAACACTGACAATTTTTATTACACTTCAAAGTTTCCAGTCGTTTTTAGTTCGCGATGTCTTTTTTTTTTATTTTTGTCGCTCAGTCTCTCTTTTTCTGTCGCTCAATCTCTCTTTTCTGTCGCCCAGTCTCTCTTTTTACCTCTCATTCTCTTTTACTCTTTTGTTCGTATGTGCTTATTATTTTAATTATATTCATGGAAAGGGGGTAAACCCATAGGGGTCATTATACCTAGGGAGCAGGAGGTAACCAGGTTTCATCAGAGAGAAAGATAGCTTCGCTTCCTTGGATCACGAACCCTTCACAAGCAACAAGGAAGACCCGTTAAATGTGCTAAAATCTTTAAGCTATATAATGGCACTAAGAAGCCCACACGGAGAGAATAAAACAGAAAAAAAATACAATATTACTATTATGTGAAGAAGGGTGCCTTGAAGGGCTTTTGATCCTACGAATTTTAACAACCCTTTACTTCCTTGGGTCAACCCAATCCCCAGATCCTGTGTGACCGCGACGGGTTTAGCGATTTTCTTTTACTATAATAATAATAATAATAATAATAATAATAATAAAATAATAATAATAATAAAAAATAATAATCATAATAAACTATTAATAAAATAATAAATAATAATAATAATAATAATAAAACTTTAGTGTATATACTATAATTTTTTTATAAATATCGTCCCTCATCTCTTCATCTTCTTATGCAATTAGTTAATATGTTGAGACGGCTCTGTCGTCCTTCATTACTGTTTATTAGTGCGGAGTTGAGCACAATGTGTTGGGTATACAATCTCTCATATATATTCATTACTGCTCTGCTTCTGACAACACCGGAGAACTTTCATGGTTATAATTCAAATGAATTCATTAGTTCTGAAATATTTCATGTAAAGTTACACAGTTTCAGTAAGGCAACGTGAAATTCAGATCTGTAACGGCGATTGTCTTGCACTAGAGAAAATGTCATGTAAATCCTGCCATCGGCTATTAATCTCTCTCGACAATACCATGTTGAACATTGGTGCTAGAATGATACGTTAATTGCGACTAGATGGAGTATGTGACACTTAGATACAATAGACAACGTTTCGCCCACACAGCAGGCTTTATGTAGTCAGACTTGGAATTTGGAATCAGTATGTCATTTTCATAAAATCATGTTAGCTAGAGATGCTCGGTACTATATAGTCTTCTTTTGTTTTAAAATGAATTTTAACCTTAAATAATTTGCAAGGCATTGAGGAATAATAAATTCTCTGAACAAGCTACGAATATCAGTGAATAAAAGCGACTTTTCGACCTATGAAGAGGTTTATAACGTCAATATCATGATAAAGCTCTACTCATCAAAAAATCTGCAAATTGTGTTTTTTTTTGTCTTCATCCTGGTCGATTAAACACGAGTTAGATCTACCTAGCATCAATCAGCAGACCTAGTGCAGCACTTCTAGGTTCAAGTGTTCAAGAGAAAATGTCATAAGATAAGGCGAAAATAAGATTTTCACGGCGAAATTTCACAGTCGATTGCATGAAGTAGTTCAGTCGTGATACGGGGTGAGAGTGCAAGAAATGCGGGAGCAACAGTACAGGGTACTCTGGATGCTGCGATGGCCCTATATCGTGGTGCTGTGAAGACTGGTGTTGCCTCGGGATTAAAGAGGTATGTGGTGCTTAGCTGTCGTATATATTGTTTTAGTAAAATTAGTAGGTGATGTTGAGTTAGTGTTATTCTGGCGTGATGGTTAATTACAGTGATATGAAATGTTTAGCTACATTTGTATGTGATGCTCATTTACAGTGTAGAGCGGTATGTTATGATCACGTACAGTGGTGTATTATGATCAGTTACAGTGTGAGGCTTTCCTTAGTTACAGTGGTGTTTATAGTACTATGTGATGCTTACGTATGGCGTCATTTTATCCTTGTCTGAAATGTGAATTTCAGCGAGACAACTAATGACTTCAAGATAAATATTCCTATTATAAAGCTTCATTTGGCCATGAACTGTAACATGAGCACTTTTGACGCTAGCATCGCCCACTATTCAATGACAATATTAATTGGAGATTGTATTGGGTGCTTTTTCCTACCGAGCTTTTTAAATCGCATTTATAGACCGGTGAAAGGCTTTTGATTCAATACGCAGACAGTGATGATGCCTGAAGCGTAACTGCAACATCAAAGGGTGACTATTACAGACATTAATAACACATACAAACCTTGTGTCAATAGAGCAAGAACTCGATCAAATATATTTCAGGTTTGCAGTAAAGAGGAGAGTAAAACTGTGAAGTATACTTTCACCTCTCGTCTGGTGGTGACGGGTTCTTGTTTCAAGGCATTAGAACTAACCTCTCTTTTGGAATGGAGCCTGATTACCATTCAATTCCCAGGTACATTATGACCCTTAAGGGTTACGCTCTTATCCAACAGTGTTACAATAATCCCCTGAATAGGATATATGGATGAAGTATAAATCAAACGCAGATGTTATTGCTATTATGCAACCTGCAGTCCAAATAGCAAGTGCGTTTTCAACGCCTTAGAGTGCGTCAACTTCTGTAACGACTAAGCTGAGACCTGCATAAAATGTTAAGTCTTAAATCGGGCGACACTCTTCAAGTTACATAAATATGGAACTAGAAAATTATTTATTAGACAGCATCTCACTCTAAGGAGAGCCTTTTCAAGCTTGTAAAGCTCTACATGGAGAGAAGTGCTTTCTCAAGAGAAGCATCATCGCCGCACGTCTATGTACATTCAATGTTTAAAGAGTTATAAATCACATGTTTAAGCAAGAAGGGTTGGATTACGAGGCAGATACTGACCTACGATAACAACGGGGAATACTGATACCTCGGAGGAAAGATGACCAGCTGATTCAGAAAATTAAATATTTGCTTACAAAAAGTCGACATAAAAATGAACATCGCAATACACGAATTATCATTTGAAAACGCTCCTGGAAAATAGAAACCCCTCTGGGAAGGTTCATTGATACCGGTGAGGGGCTCTTGATCTCAGGAATTGTACCTGTGCTCCCTGTCCATGACCTTAACCTGAATACCCCCTATTTTTCCAGACATTGTATGATCCCTATGGATTTAGCGTTTCACCGTGAACAATAATAACACTGGAAAATTAAATAACTG
Source organism: Cherax destructor (assembly GCA_009830355.1). NCBI lineage: Eukaryota > Metazoa > Arthropoda > Malacostraca > Decapoda > Parastacidae > Cherax > Cherax destructor. The sequence continues at coordinate 196,425 of WNWK01001435.1, read as the reverse complement.
TTTGATCCATAAGTAGGGAATGATAATTCCTATATAATCGATCAAGAGGTCTTCATCTACCCTTCACCGTTCGTCCTTTAACATTAATTATTAATTAAAAGAAATCTGTTTAGTCAACACCTCGTTTTACGCCTTGTCGCCGGCACTCAAGATACTCTCCAAAGAATTCAAACTATTTCTTAATTGCTTGAACATTTTTGGTAGGAGTATGTTTGTGCCTGTCCTCGAGGGTTAATTGCAAAAAATAAGTTAGGATAAAGCCACATACTACATCGAAATTTAATTTTTCAGTGACATACTTAAACCCCAGACAAATTACTTTCGCATACTGGTCTTGTAATGCTCTGGAGCCTCCTTTCTTTTCGTTACACACACACACACACACACACACACGTGGAATAGTTTGGGAAGCGATGTAGTGGAGGCAGGTTCCATACATAGCTTTAAGAAGAGGTATGATAAAGCTCATGGCGCAGGGAGAGTGACCCAGTAGCGGCCAGTGAAGAGGCGGGGCCAGGAGCTATGACTCGACCCCTGCAACCACAACTAGGTGAGCACACACACATACAACAGGCTTAGTGTCTAATCGACATGTGTCTAGGACAAAATGGTAACTAACACGAAAAAAAAGACGAAGACGAGCAGATGAACCCAGACCCAGGTGGAAGAGCAAACACATCCGCCAGAAACACCGCAGAAGGACTCCAACTGCGACAACCCCAATGCAACTGAACACTCCAAACCAAAACCCGCACACTGTTCCCTCTGTCCCCACCCCCCACATCACAAACCCCACCCTTACAGCAACCCCTTATGGGCACTCTGCCCCCACCCTCCTCATCACAAACCCCACCCCCACCGCAACCCTCCATAGGCCCCTGCCAGGGCTCCCGCAACCCCAATATTCTCCCAGGACCACAGTTTTAGAAAAGAAGTTGAAGGTTTGGTACACGAACGCGGATGTAATAACGAATAAATATGAGGAGTGGCATGAAATAATCAATGAGAAGTCCCCAGACATCACAACAGTCACAGAAACGATACTCACTGAGACAATAACAGACGCAATCTTCCCACCGGTATATTAGATTCTGAGGAAATATAGAAGGAGCGGAGGAGGGAGGGGTTGCACTGCTTATAAAAACCGATGGGGATTTGAGGAAATGGAAGACATGGACGAGATTGGAGAAAGGGATTACATAGTAGGTACAATTCAATCTGGGGAACATAAGGTAGTCATTGCAGTGATGTATAACCCACCACAGAACTGCAGGAGGCCAAGAGAGGAATATGAGGAGAGCAACAGAGCAATGGTGGACACACTGGCTGAGGTGGCAAGACGAGCTCACTCGAGCAGAGCAAAGTTACTGGTTATGGGCTATTTCAACCACAGGGAGATCGATTGGGAAAACCTGGAGCCACATGGGGTCCCGAAACATGGAGAACCAAGATGTTGGATGTGGTACTGGCAAACCTCGTGCATCAACATGTCAGGGACACTACCAGAGAGAGGGGAGGATGAACCAGCAAGACTGGACGAAAAAGCTGCTAAGTGACATTGATACCTCAAAGGTGATGGGACCGGACATCTCCCCGTGGGTCCTTAGAGAGGGAGCAGAGACGCTGTGTGTGCCACTAACCACAATCTTCAACACGTCCCTTGAAACTGGGCAACAACTTGAGGTATGGAAGACGGCAAATGTAGTTCCCATTTTTAAGAAAGGAGACAGAAACGAGGCATTAAATTATAGACCATTGTCACTGACGTGTATAGTATGCAAAGTGATGGAGAAGATTATCAGGAGGAGAGTGGTAGAGCACCTGGAATGGAACAAAATTATAAATGACAACCAGCACGGGTTCATGGAAGGCAAATCCTGTGTCACAAACCCTCTGTAATTTTATGACAAGGTAACAAAGTCAGACACGAGAGAGAGGGGTGGGTTGACTGCATTTTCTTGGATTGCAAGAAAGTCTTCGAGACAGTTCCTCACAAGAGATTAGTGCAGTAGCTAGAGGATCAGGCACATAAAACAGGAAGGGCATTGCAATGGATCAGATAATACCTGACAGTGAGGCAACAACGAGTCATGGTACGAGATGAGGTATCACAATGGACACCTGTGACGAGCGGGGTCAGTCCTAGGACCAGTGCTGTTTTTGGTATATGTGAATGACATGACGGAAGGGATAGACTTAGAAGTGTCCCTGTTTGCAGATGAAGTGAAGTTAATGAGAAGAATTAAATCAAATGAGGACCAGGCAGGACTACAAAGAGACCTGGACAGGCTGGACAAGTGGTCCAGCAACTTGCTACTCGAATTTAACCCCACCAAATGCAAAGTCATGAAGATCGGGGAAAGACAAAGAAGACCACAGACAGAATATAGGCTAGGTGGCCAAAGACTGCAAACCTCAATTAAGGAGAAAGATCTTGGGGTGAGCACGTCTCCGGAAGCACACATCAACCAGATAACTGCTGCAGCATATGGGCGACTGGCAAACCTGAGAATAGCGTTCCGATCCTTAAGTAAGGAATCGTTCAAGACACTGTACACCGTGTACGTCAGCCCATACTGGAGTATGCAGCACCAATTTGGAACCCACACCTGGTCAAGCACGTCACGAAATTAAAGAAAGTGCAAAGGTTTGCAACAAGGCTAGTTCCAGAGCTAAAGGGAATGTCCTACGAAGAAAGGTTTAGGGAAATAGGCCTGACGACACTGGAGGACAGGAGGGTTAGGGGAGACATGATAACGACATACAAAATACTGAGAGGAATAGATAAGATGGACAGAGACTGGATGTTCCAGAGATGGACACAGAAACAAGGGGTCACAATTGGAAGTTGAAGACTCAGATGAGTCAAAGGGAGGTTAGGAAGTATTTCTTCAGTGACAGAGTTGTCAGGAAGTGGAATAGTCTGGAAAGTGAGGTAGTGGAGGCAGGAACCATACATAGCTTTAAGACGAGGTATGATAAAGCTCATGGAGCAGGAAGAGAGAGGACCTAGTAGCGGTCAGTGTCTTGAAATCATACTAGCCTAACATTAGTACTTTGTAAGGATGGCTCAGGAGTCAAATGCAATATTTAATCACGTTCGTACTTGCAATCATATACCGAGGGTGGGCAGCAATTCAGGTCATTGAAAGGAACATAATTGAATCCTCTCTCATAAAACATGATAGGCAAGTATTGTATACGTAATTCAAGTCATGGAATATACAAACTCAACTGCTATTTAGTAGAATCAAATGTGCACAATCTTAAGGAAGGATGCTATACAAAATCCCCGGGTTGCTCATTATGTAATTGGTCCTTTTGAGGATGATATGGTGATGTTAGACCAGCGTTCTTCGCACCCGTCCTGCATGTTTCACCTGTCGGAGATCTCGCCCGTCTGTGTCGTCGTACATAGAGAATACCGGAAGGTTTAGCATCCCTGCAGGCAGGTGTAGGTAAAACTATGCCCATGTTAGCACTCGTGAGGATTTGGCGACGTTAGACCAGCGTTATCCACACTTGTCCTGCCCGTTTCGCCAAAGATCTCGCCCATCTGTGTCACCATACATAGGGAATACCGGAAGGTTCAACATACTCGTAGGTGGGTGTAGGTGAGAGTATGCTCCTTTTAACGCTCAGTTTCTCTGGTAAAGCCTGTCTATCTACTGGTAGTGAGAAGCCTCGGGATGGCTACTGGCACTGAAAATGCCTTTGCTTACTAGTACTAGGGAAGCTTCTGCGTGCTGGCGCTTTTGTAATGTTCTTGCACCTACACGAGCATTTGTTTCATTTGGTTATTGTCACAGAGGAGTCTGGATGGGCTCACCCAGGCAGAAGATTATTTACTATTTTCACAAGTATTAACAAACTAGTAAATTAACAAAAAAGGCACAATACCGTGAATGGAACAATACATACAACCCGCACATATAAGAGAGAGCATGACGACGTTTCGGTCATTGACCATTTACAAAGTCACACTAACACCTGTCCTTTGTGTTAGTGTGACTTTGTAAATGGTCCAAGTCGGGCCGAAACGTCGTCGTAAGCTCCTCTCTTTTTATATGTGCAGGGTTTGTGTGTGTAAACTAGTAAATTGTCAGCAAGTCAGTAAAGAGATAAAATAGGAAAATATTTTCCTGAACTTCGTGTTAATGTTTAAAAAAAATAAAGTGAAGGATAATATGTAATTAATTATGATTCCTATCTTTCTAATATTGCTATTTATCTTGTAAAATAAGCATGACTTCGTTGATATGAAGACTAAGAGTTTTAATGTAATATATCTGGGAATTTACACATTAAAAGTTTAAAGCTAAAATAAATATTAACTTAATTGTTTACAATACCAATTTTCTTCAGGATAAAATAAACTTTACGTCAAGTTTTACAAAAAACGATCTATCCATGTTAAATAAAGTTCGTTGACATAGTATAAAGAAAAGTTTGCAGTGCAGCACTCGAGCACTTGTCAGGCGGCTAATAACAGTTAATATAATATATAGAGTACAATTGTGAACCAATCTCTAGTCTGACCAAACTTTCATTCACTCCGTGGAAATCCATGAATGTATAGCGCCCCACCATGATAACTTTTTCAGGCTTAGTAACTTTGAGACCAGGTATTACAGTTGTCTTACCAATATCTTATTTGCAAAAGTAAATTATATATATATATAATATATTTAAGGTACCACCTCTAGAACTTTACTGGGGAGCCTCATCCTCAGAGAAGACAATAAACGTACCTCAGGGAAAACTCGAGGTTCTCCCCGGAGCTGTTTGAATATTTTCTTCTCCTACCACCCCCTATATATATTATAGGAGTGCTTTATTAATAGACAGAATACATTGACAGAAAACACGAACATGAACATGAATACATTGGTACAATATATCAAAGATTATGAATCTCCTCCAGCGCCTCCGAAGCCGGACGCGAGCCCAGTATACAGCATGCATTTCCCCTCTGGATGGCCACGCTGAGGCGCTGGAACATGAAAGTGGCTGTCCTTGGGTCCCTGGTGGTGTCGATGAGTCTGGAACCCAGTTCTTTAAGGAAACGTGTTGCAATTTTTCCCCATGCTCCCAAGATCTCTGATCTCACTCTGACAAATTGATACTGTTGGCTTATGTCCCTGTACTTGCTCGATCTTGTACTCCTGTGATCAGCAGCTCCTCCCTGTGGCCCGACACTGTGAAGGATGTAGGTGTCAGCCAGTGTCGACACACAGGTATAGTCCCATGCTAAGATCTTGCCATTCTTCCAAGGATAGATGGTGATCCCGTCGAGGCGGTTTGCTGGGTTGTGGGTATTGTTGGCTGCTAGTGATCGGAGCTCTCTCTCTCGGCTGGGCATCCAACTGTAGCAAGGGTTCTCTTCATGATGTCGTTGGCTTCATTGTGTTTTGCATGCCAGCCCTTGGTTTTGGAACAGTTTAAACCATGTAGACCATATTGGTTGGCTAGCGCATCGCCCCAAATACACGTATATTCCATGTGAATTGGGCAGCAAGGCGCAGAGCCACTGCGCATGTTCCCATTGCCGAAATGGGAACTGTTTTGAAAAGTCCCCAAAGTGATGTGCACTCACAGATAGGAGACGGGTAGTCTCCCTGTCTGATATTACAGTCCTAAGCATGTTGGCAAGCATCTTTTCAGTGATGGGGCCATCCCAACTTGACTGTTTGTAGGCCAGTTCTGCACTAGGTTTTGGTGCTGGAGCAGCAAGAGTCTCCCATTCAGTGATGGCACTGGCGTAGCTAGGGTTCTGTATTCCTGCTGAATCATTGAGGTTGTCCGGAAGAATTTGTTTTATAAACTCATTTGATGCTATGGAAGTGGATATGAAAGCTGGTAGGGCAATCTGGGAGGATTTGTGTACTCCCAGCCCCCCAAGCCTGACTGGAAGTGACTGCTTGCAACCACCGTCCATCTTCGAGGGAAAGATTCAATACACTCTCTAGCATGGTCTTGAGGAGAGAGTCATATTCCTTGAGTTTCGGACTGCTGAAGGCTGGGGAGCATCTCAGGAAGTAGGTAAGTTTTGGGATTGAGAGGCACCTGGTGAGTAGGTAGAAGGCATCATGTGTATCGATGTCTTTCATCCTGCCTTCCATCGTCCTGAGGTCTGAGTTTTTTTTTCTAGGACCAGATCGATGGCATTGAGTCCAAGAGGAGCACCGAGGAGAGTTCTGTTGGCTGGATCAATGGCTCCTGCCCCTGGTAAAACAGTACTAATGTTCTGGATCATCGGTCGATTGGTAGAAACTATTTCACATTTGGTGGGGTTTAAAGATAGGCCCAGGCTCTCTCCCATGTCTTTAATTTTCCTGATGTCCTCTAGGAGAGATTCTGTGGTGCCAGCTAGGGTACCATCATCTAAGAACCAGATATTGAGCTCACTGGAGAGTGCTTCTGTGACTTCCTTCATTACCAGACAGAATAGAAAGGGGGCGAGAGGGTCCCCCTGTTGCACACCCTCACACGAGTCAATTTCATGGTCCCCAAACAATAGTTTAGAAGCCACACTGCTTGGAGAGCAGCATCCCTTCTGACTGAGTTGAAAGCATTGGCAAAGTCCAATTTGATCAAGGCTTTTTCATTGGACTTCTTGTTGATGTATACTCTTGCTTCGTGGGCAGCTGCTTCACAGCCTTGTTGAACACCAAAACCGAGCTGAGTTGGTTTCAACATTGAGGCAGCATCTTGACTCACCATTCGTACTGCAGCCTTGGCGACTAGGCGCCGAAGGGTGTTGCCCACTGCAATGGGCCTGATTCCTCCATCCTTTTTCCGGAGGGCACACAGTGAAGCACCAAAGAAAAGGGGTCTAATGGCCTCTGGGACACTGCCAGCCAGGCACACATTGGAAAATTTTTTGAGTTCAGACAGCAACCCCTCTGAAACCTCACCAAGTGCTGGATTGAACATTTGTTTTAAGTGTTGTGGCCTTAAACCGGTGAAACCTCCTGCTGAGCCCCGTGGAAATGACATAGCAGCTTTATACACATCAGCGTCCTGTAAGGTTAAATGTTCTTCACCTGCTGCAATGTTAGTGAGGTCAATGTTGGTACTGGGAGCCCTGGGTGGATGTTTGTCCTTCAGGGCTTCTGCTGTGATGAAGTTCTTAGGAGCGATGGTATCCTCACTGGTTATAAGCCTTAGTTATCCAATAGTATTACCCTTTTCTATTTTTCTGCTAATTTGGGCCCAGATTTTTGAGGCCTCAGGTGTCCTGTTGTTGGCATTTGCCTGGCGGGTGTTTGACGCCCTGGAGGGAAGACGGACGAGGTTGTCATCTCTAGGGAATGCATTTAATGCCCTAATAACATGTGTTGCTAGTGACTTGTTCCTCCTTGGTGGGACAGCCAAACAGGCATTGCCAAATAGCAGTAAGTTGTACCAGGATCCGTTGTTTGCAGAAGCATCGTTGACTTTCTTCAAGAAACACCAACACTGTCTCTAAGTCCACAGCAGGACTCGAGCCTGCAAACTCTGTATCAGAATACACAGTACTTTACAACGGAGCCAGACCCCAGAATAAGTATGGGCGCCTAGCCGAAGCTAGACGATATATATATACTATATATATATATATATATATATATATATATATATATACTATATATATATATAAGTGAGACAAAGCTGAAGGGGTAGGAGAGTTTCAGTGGGGAGAAATAAATGGGATTAGATCAGGGTTTCAAATAGAGTTAGAGCTAAAGAAGGAGTGGGATAATGTTGAATAATCAGTTATGGCAGGTAAAGAAGGAGTATAAATGTATAAATTCAAGGATTATGTGGAGTAAAATAAAGGTTGGATGTGAAAAGTGGGTTATAGTAAGTGTTTATGCACCTGGAGAAGAGAGAAATGTAGAGGAGAGAGAGATTTTGGGAAATGTTGAGTGAGTGTTTGGGGAGTTTTGAACCAAGTGAAGAGTAATTGTGGTTGGGGATCTAAATGCTAAAGTGGGTAAAAATCTTGTGGATGGAGTAGTAGTAAATTTGGGGTGCCAGGGTAAATGTAAATGGGGAACCATTAATTGAGCTATGTGTAGAAAGAGGTTTGGTAATAAGTAATACATATTTTATGAAAAGAGGATAAATAAATATACAAGGTATGATATAGCACGTAAGGAAAGTAGTTTGTTGGATTATGTATTGGTGGATAAAAGGTTGATGAGTAGGCTTCAGGATGTACATGTTTATAGAGGGGCAGCGGATATATCAGATCATTATTTGTTGTAGCTACAGTTAGAGTAAAAGGTAGATGGGACAAAAAGAAAATGGCAACAGCAAGTAAGAGAGAGGTAAAGTGTATAAACTTAGGGAGGAGGAAGTTAGGGTGAGATATAAGCAACTATTGGCAGAAAGGTGGGCTAGTGCAAGTAGGAGTAGTGGGGGGGTTGAAGAGAGTTGGGATAGTTTTAAAAATGCAGTATTAGAATGTGGGGCAGAAGTTTGTGGCTATAGGAGGGTGGGTGCAGGAGGAAAGAGGAGTGAGTGGTGGAATGAAGAAGTAAAGGGTGTGATAAAAGAGAAAAAGGTAGCTTATGAGAGGTTTTTACAAAACAGAAGTGTTAATAGAAGAGCAGAGTATATGGAAAGTAAAAGAAAGGTGAAGAGAGTGGTGAGAGAGTGCAAAAGAAGAGCGGATGAAAGAACGGGAGAGGCTCTGTCAAGAAATTTTGATGAAAACAAGAAAAATTTTGGAGTGAGATAAACAAGGTAAGAAAGCCTAGGGAACGAATGGATTTGTCAGTTAAAAACAGAGTAGGGGAGTTAGTAGATGGGGAGCTGGAGGTATTGGGTAGATGGCGGGAATATTTTGAGGAACTTTTAAATGTCGATGAAAAGAGGGAGGCGGTAATTTCATGTACTGGCCAGGGAGGTACAACATCGTTTAGGAGTGAAGAAGAGCAGGATGTGAGTGTGGGGAGGTGCGTGAGGCATTACGTAGAATGAAAGGGGGTAAAGCAGCTGGAATTGACGGAATCATGACAGAAATGTTAAAAGGAGGGGGGGATATAGTGCTGGAGTGGTTGGTATTTTTGTTTAATAAATGTATGAAAGAGGGGAAGGTACCTAGGATTGGCAGAGAGCATGTATAGTTCCTTTATATAAAGGGAAGGGGATAAAAGAGAGTGTAAAAATTATAGGGGAATAAGTTTACTGAGTATACCAGGTAAAGTGTATGGCAGGGTTATTATTGAAAGAATTAGAGGTAAGACAGAGAGTAGGATTGCAGATGAGCAAGGAGGCTTTAGAGTGGGTAGGGGATGTGTAGATCAAGTGTTTACAGTGAAGCATATATGTGAACAGTATTTAGATAAAGGTAGAGAAGTTTTTATTGCATTTATGGATTTAGAAAAGGCATATGATAGAGTGGATAGGGGAGCAATGTGGCAAATGTTGCAAGTGTATGGAATAGGTAGTAAGTTACTGAAGGCTGTAAAGAGTTTTTATGAGGATAGTGAGGCGCAGGTTAGGGTGTGTAGGAGAGAGGAGATTATTTCCGTAAAGTAGGTCTTAGACAGGGATGTGTAATGTCACCATGGTTGTTTAATATATTTATAGATGGGGTTGTAAAGAAGTAAATGCTAGGGTGTTGGGGAGAGGGGTGGGATTAAATTATGGAGAATTAAATGCAAAATGGGAGTTGACACAGTTACTTTTTGCTGATGATACTGTGCTTATGGGAGATTCTAAAGAAAAGTTGCAAAGGTTAGTGGACGAGTTTGGGAGAGTTTGTAAAGGTAGAAAGTTAAAAGTGAACATAGATAAGAGTAAGGTGATGAGGGTATCAAATGATTTAAATAAAGAAAAATTGGATATCACATTGGGGAGAGGGATTATGGAAGAAGTAAATGTTTTCAGATATTTGGGAGTTGACGTGTCAGCGGATGGGTTTATGAAGGATGAGGTTAACCATAGAATTGATGAAGGAAAAAAGGTGAGTGGTGCATTGAGGTATCTGTGGAGACAAAAAACGTTATCCATGGAGGCAAAGAAGGGAATGTACGAAAGTATAGTGGTACCAACACTCTTATATGGGTGTGAAGCATGGGTTGCAAATGCTGCAGCGAGGAGGAGGCTGGAGGCAGTGGAGATGTCCTGTCTAAGGGCAATGTGTGGTGTAAATATTATGCAGAAAATTCGGAATGTGGAAATTAGGAGAAGGTGTGGAGTTACTAAAAGTATTTGTCAGAGGGCTGAAGAAGGGATATTGAGGTGGTTTGGTCATTTAGAGAGAATGGATCAAAGTAGAATGACTTGGAGAGCGTATAAATCAGTAGGGGAAGGAAGGCGGGGTAGGGGTCGTCCTAGAAAAGGTTGGAGGGAAGGGGTAAAGGAGGTTTTGTGGGCGAGGGCTTGGACTTCCAGCAAGCATGCGTGAGCGTGTTAGATAGGAGTGAATGGAGACGAATGGTTTTGGGACATGACGATCTGTTGGAGTGTGAGCAGGGTAACATTTTGTGAAGGGATTCAGGGAAACCAGTTAATTGATTTAGTTGGACTTGAGTCCTGGAAATGGGAAGTACAATGCCTGCACTTTAAAGGAGGGGTCTGAGATAGTGACAGCTGGGAGGGACTTTTCTCAGCTGTCGTATCTGAGCTCCTCTGCAAATACAGTGATTATGTATGAGTGTGGTGAAAGTGTTTAATGATGATGAATGTATTTTCTTTTGGGGATTTTCTTTCTTTTTGGGTCACCCTGCCTCGGTGGGAGACGGCCGACTTGTTGAAAAAAAAAAAAAAAAAAAATATATGTCGTGCCGATTAGGTAAAACTGGTCAATTAGTAAGAACTCATCTAAAATTAAGTCCTTTCTAAAATTTTCTCTTATACGTTTAAAGATATATTTTTTTCATTTATGTTAATGTAAGAATTTATAATTTTGTACCAAGGGAAACTTTGAAAACCTACCTAACCTTATTACAACAAGCGCAATTTAATTTAGCCTAACCCAACTAAATATATTTTAGATACGTTAACATTAATTTAATAATAAACAAACACAATAAAATATATTTTTTTCGTTATGTTCAGAATGATTTTGGCGAAATTATTGCATACACAAATTTTCACTTGTCTTATATGGCAAGGTGAGCGTTGCTATTTAAGCCAAAATAGCAAGTTTTACCTAATCGGCACGACATATATATATAATGTAATATATGTATGTATGTATATTAAATAATCGTTAATGTTCCAAGACAAACTTAATAAGGTTGTCTATCCTTGTGGGGAGTGCCTTGATACTGATGAAAGGCTCTTGCTCCAAAGAAATGGAACTAACCTTTTCTTTCTTGGATCAATCATGATTGCACCACTACCAGTCCATATGCAATGTTCTGTATAAGCCTTGCGGATTGAGTTCTTTTTTATTAATATAATAATAATAAATGAAATAAAATTGATAATTACAATAACACATTTAATGATAATAATTACTATAAATGTTAATAATGTCCAATCAATGAAAGTCAGCCTGAATTAACTGAGTATATTATAAATTTTAATTTCGCGATCCGACTATTTATCGCGGAAATAAAGCCAAAATTAATTGACGGTAATCTTATTTAGCAAAAGTGTCTGTCGAATAAGCCAAGTGAAGGAAGTTTAGAGCCCAGCATATACACTCAGGCAAGGCAGCCAAAACAGCAACAAATTTATTTCATGTTTAAAATAAGGAGAAGTCATATATTCCGGATTCAAATGGCGTACTTCGACAATATTGAAGAAAAAGGTCAAAGCAAAAGAAACTTTTATTGGAATAACGTCTTGCTCTAATAGAGCTTTATCATGACTTGATCAAAAGTTTTCCAGAGATAAACACTGTCCCAGCGAAAGCTCATTTTGCAACGTCCCTTTTCTTCAGTCCGTATTTTTATTCCACACGTTCAACAATATACCGTTTGAAGAGCGTTAATTTCTATTTGCACAACATGAATAAATCTTTGTTATTATTGCTATAACTCCGAAGCCAGGCTTCCTCTGGCACTATCTATACTCCAGCATTTCGCAATTCTGCACAGCAATACAACAACGCTCACGATTTTCCATCGATATCATCAGTCACTGAGAACACAATCCACCAGTAGAGCTCTGCTGCAGGCTGCCAAAACTTGCCTCTGCATTTTACTCTCGCCGTCAGAAAAGGATGCAGTATTTGTATCCGCATTTATTTCAATTTGCACTTTATGGGTTAATTTTTAATTAAAATGATTCAATTAATTTCAAGGTGTATTCTCAGTTAAAAAATCATAACATATATGATATATATATATATATATATATATATATATATATATATATATATATATATATATATATATATATATATATATATATATATGTAAACTCTGTATCAGAGTACACAGTACTTTACAACGGAACCAGACCCCAGAATAAGTATAGGCGCCTAGCCGAAGCTGGACGATGTTTCCCATACCCCGGGGCACCAGGCTTGTTTTCAAAGTTATTTCATCAAATCCTGCCACATGCAGTGGACAACGAAAGAGATTTGAAATGCTTAACAATTCGCAAACACGTGAAATTATTTACAAACATTGTCTCTACGTCCACAGCAGGACTCGAACCAAGAGACGATGTTTGTAAATATTTCGCCTGTTTGCGAATTGTTAAGCTTATATATAAATATATATATATATATATATATATATATATATATATATATATATATATATATATGTCGTGCCGAATAAGTAAAACTGAGTAATCATCAAAGTGAGCCTATTTCCATCCCACTGAATAATCATCAAAGTGAGCCTATTTCCATCCCACTGAATAATAGTCAAAGTGAGCCTATTTCCATCCCACTGAATAATCATCAAAGTGAGCCTATTTCCATCCCACTGAATAATAGTCAAAGTGAGCCTATTTCCATCCCACTGAATAATCATCAAAGTGAGCCTATTTCAAGTTAAGCCAAGAAATTTCAGAATGAAAAAAAAAAACGTGCCTGACTGCAAGCAATATCCTGAAATTCTCAGATGAATTTACTTTTAATATTTTCCCTCTGCAGCTGAGCACGTAGTGTTGGTGACATCAGTTTCTCTCGTGTGTTATTTTCTTTTATTTCCCCTAAATGGTGAGCTGTATACAGGCAATACTATACCATGAGTGTGGTGTTCCACTGTGCATACAGTGTTCTACCTTGTCTGTAGTGTTCTACTGTCCCTGTAGTGTTCTACTGTCCCTGTAGTGTTCTACTGTCCCTGTAGTGTTCTACTGTCCCTGTAGTATTCCACCGTCCTGCAGTGTTCTACTGTCTTTGTAGTGTTCTACTGTCCCTGTAGTGTTCTACTGTCCCTGTAGTGTTCTACTGTCCTTGTAGTGTTCTACCGTCCCTGTAGTATTCCACCGTCCTGCAGTGTTCTACTGTCCCTGTAGTGTTCTACTGTCCCTGTAGTGTTCTACTGTCCCTGCAGTGTTCTCCAGTACTTTTTACATAACAGACCCAGCATACTGTACGAGAATGCTAACATACTGTATAAGACGTAGCAAAGTTAATTTCAGTTTACGGTTCACATTTTTTCGGTACTTGTGATACAACATTACATAAAATTTGCGAATACTTTGACACTGAGACTGGAATTACTGTAATAGTAAGTCGAAATTGCTCAACTTTAAGTTTCTGCCAAGATTTGAGATCTAAATAAACAAAACACATGTTCTTGTTAGTGTTGATGACTGACATGTGTCAGCCGCTGGTTTTCATGCTTAACAACACGCGCAGTATGCGCCTGATAACAACTACTATCAGCTGTTAGATATTATCACACTAAAACATTGCTGGTCCTAGTATTTCGAAATATTTAGACCAGATTATCTTTGGCCAGTAGGCCTGTTGCAGTGCTCCTTCCTCATATAGTACTCAAAATGGTTTCAGAAGTCAACGTAAACATTTTTGTTTCTCTCTCCGTTTCATTTTTAGCCTTTTAAAGGTTTACCTAGATGCTGGTGAAGGGTTCTTGATCCGAAGAATTGAAACAACCCTGTCATTTATTGGGTCGAATCCGACTGCCTACCATTCCTCAGGCGCTGTATTATCTTCAGTTGTTTAGCGCTCGTCCGTGTATAATTAACAGTGTATCTCGTTCCTGCAGAATCATTGTGAAACTCTCAGGCATCATCCGATACAACGCACAGATCGGTTTATATTCAGTTAATTCACTTTTATGTAAGTCTGCTACGTAATTAATAATTCGCCAATTTATTTTACGATTGCAGCTGTGAAGATAAATGTCACCTGATAGACTGACAGCTGATACATCCGTGCTTAGTCAGGCTAAGAAGAAGCAATTAGTGATGGCAAAGAGCGATATTATTGCAAGGTTTATGTACTAGGCTGGGCTCTGTTTTAACTAACTGATGGCCTAGTAGCACGGTGATGAGAGATTATAAAGTTCTCTCTCTCGCAGTCACTACGCTTTTGTCTCTTTGTCTGTCGTGGTATACCGTAGTTTGTAACTTTTGTATGCGAGTTCCCAATTTGTTTAGTTTTCCGTGTAGCTGGCTGGCTAGCTAGCTAACTCATTTTTTCTTTCTTTCTTTCTTTCTTTATATATCTCTCTCTCTCTCTCTAACATTCACTGGTAATTTCTGCTTCTGCTTTTCTGATTAATTTTTTTGGTGTGTGATAAACCGAGATCCCGAGATCCCATTCCATTTTATACTGGAAACTTTGTCATGCTCTTATTCATATTTAAGTTCGGTAAGGAAGGAGCTGACGGGATAACTGACAACCATTTTCAATCAAAATAAATAGTGAAGGGGAGTTTAAAGGAGATACAGATTACTTTTCTTTAAACAGGGTACAGTACATCAGTATGCAGCTTCGATACTCTGTATGATAGTTACATAAATTGTTCAAAAGCTACTTACGTTGCCCTGTATATACCACGTCCATAACGCAGGATGGATTTTATACACAAGGAAAAGAAATTTGTCAGCCTGAGGTGGGAGACTTTAGTAGGGTGATGAGGATATTTTAGTAGCTACAGAAACTGAAACAACTGTTACGTGGGAATTACCATCTCTCGACCATTTACGACTCACTGGCCATTGGTACAAACCCCACCTGTACCATGGTTCGTTTACCATCTCCTGGGATGGTCTATTCCACAGGTGGGGTTAAAGGCATTTATGAAGTTATCACAGAACGAAACAAAAATATATATGTTTATAAATAATGTAAATTCACTGTGGTAATACTGTAGCCCTTCGAAAACTGCGGAAACCACCATGAACATTACGAAATAAAAACACTTTACTAATGCTAAGCAACTCACAGTCAACGAACCATCATAGCCAATACCTTAACAATCACAGCAAGTCAGCTATAACCGTCAACCATAACAACCCCAACTATAACAACAGCAGATAACCATAATAGCCACAAATAACGAACCATGACAGCCACAGACAGCCAACCATAACTACAGTCAGCCAACCATGACAACCACAGCCATTCGGAAGTACAAGCCACAGCCAATCACCCATATCAACCTCTATGGACTACCCAACAACCACACGGTTGCTACTGCTTTCATTAATGTCAACAATACGACATCAAGCACCATAACCCCCACCATCACCACCACAACTATTTGTAACAAACACCTTTCCTGCTATCCGGTCGTTAATATCAACCTTACGATCACTACTACTAACACAACCTTAACCACGACCACTAAAGTACTACCAGCACCACCATCACAACCAGTACCATCGCTACCAGAAGTTCCACCACCCACCCCCAATTTAGCTACCAAATCTTGTCCGGGCCATTCAGCTAATGACAAGCGGAGCAATATTCCTACGCTACAGTAATTAAGCCAATCTGTTTTGTTCTGAGCCAACGTTAATGGAAACTACAGTGGTATCGATATCACCACTCTGGCGTTATCCTTATGTTTAACTGTACCGTGTTCGCCCAAGGAAGAGGTGAATGTAGGTCAAAGGGTGAAGGAGGGAAAAGGGTATGATAAAGGGTCAGTGTGTACAGTGCAAACCTTTATTTTATTTTAAGCAGACCTTTTATTAGGTCAGTCACGTCAAACTTGGTTTAGAGCTTTACATAATGAAGTTCTGTTTTTTCCTGTCACCTAAGTGCTTGGGAGCATCACAGCCTTTTTTATTTGTTTATTTGTGACCATGCATGAATTTTCATAGGTTTATGTAAACTTGCTTAATCTCACTTAAATTACCCTAACCTAATTAAAGAAAAAGGATTTGTATAAAACTGTAAAAGTTAAGAAAATGACGCTGAGTACCATGTCAAAAATATTCTGTAGAATAATGAGGATAGGATGTATAGTATGTTATTTGTTAGGGTTTAAGATCGACGACATGCATGGTGAAAAGCACTGGGACATGATAGAGCAGCGAAGAGAGGTTGTGGATAAACAGGAGAGACGAAAGGTTAAGATGCCTGACCTCTTTGGGAAGGGTTTTAAGAGTGTGGTTTTTGCCACAGAGAAGAGTGTGGCATTCTGTTGTCACCAGGAATGTATTGCACTGTGCAGCCATGAATTTAAAGAAGACACATTTTCAGCTTGAGAGAAAGCCTGGCTATTGTAAAGGGGCACACGAATTCCGGCGCATGGCCGCGAGGTGGTGGTATGGGAAGTGCTGTGTACAGCCGTGTCAATTCTTCATGTGAAATACAAATATTGGCAGCAGCCTGAGGCCTGGTCACAGACCAGGCCGCGGGGGCGTTGACCCCAGGAACTTTCTCCAGGTAAACCTGCAGCAGCACCACCCCCACTACAGCAACATAAGCAACTGCGCCTCCACTATCACCAACAAGAGCAGCTGAACCATAACCAGCACTAACAGAATCGTCAGTAGCAGCCGTACCAACTGCAGCAGAAGAGGCAACAGTAACACTAACATCCAAACACCAGCAACAGAAACATCAGCGCCAATGCCACCAGCAGAATCAACAAAAACCGGACTACTACCATCAACAAACAATGCCACCAACAGCACCAGCCCCGGTAGCATCACAAAAAAAGAAGCATCAAGAGTAGCAGCATAATCACCACAAAAAAGAAATAAGAAGCAACTGTAGCAACGCTGAAAACAAAATCTTTTCTTTCTAATGAAACACTGTAGTTAAATGCACTCTTCTTTAAAAGATTTTCTGAAATATGGAGATTCGCTACTGTTGGTAAGATTAATTTTATTATGAGTGACGCATTTAACTTATCCACTTTTTTCCAAGCTTTGCAATGAAATTTTTAGATGTAATATAAAACGTAAGACAGGAAACATATAACATAGAACAAGAAATATATAACATAGAACAAGAAATAAATAACATAGAACAAGAAATATAATACCCTTAAAATGAAGCACTGGACAGGAAATATAAAAGACAGAAATTTCAAAATAAAGGACAGGAAAAAGTGTAATGAGCACTTGACGATGTTGACAGGAAAAAAAAAAGAGCATTGGAAATTAGATGGTGTATTTCATCTCCCAGATGTACAGCTCGTTAGGTGATGATAGAAAACTTTTCACGAACTTTCGGTCCTTTCTGGACCATTATCAAGTCACAACTGAGCGAGGAAAAGAGAAGACTACGAGAAGACTGGTCTGAAGAGGAAAGAGAAGAACGCAGTACTAGTACTAATAGTAGTAGTATTTGTTGTAAATAAAAGAAATAATTATATTAGAAGTAGCTGTAGTAGGAATAGTAGTAACAATATTGGGTATAAACTATATTTCAAGGGGATGGAAACGCAGTAACGCCATCCACTAACTAATATCATTAAGCAAATTGTTTCCCCATGTAGTAACTAGTGAATGCCTCTTCCGATCACCTTTAAACCCAAAATGGTATTGTATCTTAGTAACCAATTGCCAATTTGCCATTTTTATGCCAATTTGATTAAATATGTTTTTTTAAACAAAGCAAAATATTTTTCTTTCATGATGGTGGAGAATTTTACATAGAATATAATTTGGAAAAGTAAACACTAAAAAGAAAAAAAATCTGCATCCCATTCCACAGGCGCTATATTACTCCGACGGGTTTAACGGTTTCTTCTGATTAAAATATAAGTTATGAATATCATCAATCTTTAGTGGTTGATGCATCGTGTGAGATGGATCGAAAGTTTTATGGGTTAAGAAGTGTTGGCACAAATTTTGCTGGATTCTCAGGAGAATATATCTTCTAGTTAACATTGAACTTTTAGCGGTGATGTGTTTTTCTCAGAGGAAACAATCAGTTAATGTTTGTGTGAGTTATGTGCTAATTTTATGAATCAAATTGGTTTTGTGAAATAATTATAGAATGTCTCTTCTGATCAGAAATAAGTCAGTGTTTGACCTGATTTAACCTAGGATAACTAAACTTGATATTGCGGGCACACAGATATAACATTTCTGTGCACGCAAGACCATTGTTAAGCATTTGTATTTTATGTTCACTAAGCTTACATAAAACTTATTAACTTATTTTCCAAAGCATTCGTAAAAGAATCCGGCTTAAGATTATGTACAATAGCTTCAATTAAAAATAAATCAAGTTAGAACAACCTAAAAGCTATTATTATATAGTGAAAGTTTATCATGTTTTATAATTGTCGATTCTAAGATATTTCTTTGCAGCCAAGATGAATCGTGAACTAAAATTCTGCCTTCCGACTCTTTTGCAGGGTTATGTGTGATTAAATATGACATTAGATTCTTGTGATGTTCGGATCGAGTATCGGTGTTGTTGTGGGGGTCGATTGATGGATTTGGGAATAAAGACACACGATGGATGGCTTGGTAACTTAATGGTAAAATAAGGGAAAGCACTCAGTGCCTGGTGCCCGACCTGTCTACTCTCTACTATGCCTTGTCTTCAACTGCCCTGCCCAGTGCCTGGAGGGGACGGATTCAAAGAGCTCGTGACGTCATGCTAGGTCAGCATTGAGTCACGTAACGGTCAGTGATTCACGTAGGGAGGCGGTGAACCAGTAACGGTACACAGTAGTACACAGTACTGACATTGTGCACAACACCGTTGATAGTTGTGCACAATGCCTACACCTATGCCTCTATTGAAAAAATGTATTATTCAATTCATTCACTGGCTCCCAAAGCCGACTCGGAATATATTTAATTAGAATTCATTACACCCAGGAAGGTGAAGTAGCACACCTGAGATTAATGAGGTGTCGTCCAATGATGGGGCTACGCACAGGTACGTCCGGACGAGCGTTGCATCGCATGGGGTCCGTGATTGAAACTCTCATCACAATCCATTATATTGCCATTAGTATGATTGGTTGTTGCGTTTCATGGAATTGTGGAAGGTAGGGAGCACTGGGATGCCAAGGGGAGGAGTTGAAGGGGAGGGGTAAATAGGTACCGTGACATGTGTTAAGGGCAGCGGTACTACTCTCTTCCAATTATTATTATTATTATTATTATATTAATCATTATTATATTTTACCACAATGGCCGTCTCCCACCAGGTGGGGTCACCAAAAAAAAAAAAAATTTACCATCATTTTTTCATTAGCTGTCTACTGAGAATAGCGCAGACATAATAATTATCATTATTTTATTCATGAGAAAGCGTTAAACCTACACGGGTCATACACCACCTACATAATAAGGGGTCTATCTGCTTTGATTAAAGTTAGAGAAAGTGAATTATTTTTTTCCCAGGATCAAGAGCCCTTCACCAGGATGAAGTCACCTCCCTTGAAGTGTTTGTCGAGGTACTAACACTGATGATGGCGTCGTAGGCTGACTTTGCCACACTGCTGTGTGTGTGTCAGAATTGCCAGACTAAAACAGTCATTGAATTTATGTTTACTGAGGGGAAGGGGAGATAGCAGATATTGGAATTGCTTTTTGTGTATGCTTTTTTGTATATGTATGTGTGTGATTACTTGTTTGCCTCTGTGTTTATGTATGAGTGTGTGTTTTCGTGTGTGTCATGACCAGTTGGTCATGACACTCCACCCCCATGAAAATTAGAGCGTCTGAGGGCACGCCAGGTGACCCTCCAGAATGCACCGGAGCGCCGTAGGGCAGGGCCTCTGATGACGGACGTGGGTTGCGGTTGCTAGAGTGGTAACTGAAGTAGTCTAAATTAGGGTTCATTTCCGTTTTGCCGCCACCATTATTAGTTGAAAGACGTTTGCACGGGTCAAGCCATGGTCTAATCAGGTGATTTTTTTCACCCTAGTTCATCTAATTCTGATGGTGACATATATGAAATGGTTATAATCATAACCATAATTTTTAAAGGGGTGAACCTGTAAGACAGTGGAAGGTCTCGGTCAGATGACCAAAAGCTCCAGCTGCTGGTAATCATATGACTAAAACCCGCGTCAGGAAACACTTGTTCTGTTTCCTGACAAATCTTACCTAACCTAACCTGGAGGTGCCTGCCTGATGTATACACCGTACAGGGTAAGATGCTGTTTCCTGGGCACAACATTACTATCACTCACAGCGGATGTGATCGTAGTTTGGGTAGATATATGGTTTCCTTTCATCATTCTTGAAGTTGCTCAGCCCCACTTAAATATTTTAAGATTATGAGAAATCTACTCTTTCCCTTGCATCCCAAGTGACTGGTGTACCCCTTACGAGCCCCAGTGTGGCCAAGGACTTTCTTCGGAATCCGGAATCGCTGTAGGAAAATCACTCGTTGCGCGGGCCCGATGCAGTTCTACCTACCCCTTCTAATACTTCTGACCTTCACTTTACCTTTACTCTGGACCTGTCTTCTCCCTCTACGCAACGACAGTACCATCAGTCGACAGAACGACCCACGGCCGTCTCTCTAACGGCCCAGTCGAGCAAATGAAGACTGCATCGACAACTGTTGTATTCACTACGCCTTTGCCACAACAAATCCGCTTCAGTGCCCACCCCAATCAGCAGCCGCCTCTTATTCTAATATATAACGGTATTACGAGTACACAATATTGTCAATATGTCCATGGAATATCTGAGCAGAGCGGTGGAAACTGAGATCTTCACATGTATATATCTGTCTACTAGAAACTATTCTACGTAATAGAGTCTGACTTCCAGTCTCTGGCTACGTTCTATTACAATCTCTTGACGCTTATCCTGATAAATCATTGCGCACTTCTTGCGTGCAATGATTTTTTCACAATTCATAAATTTCCATTCATTCACCGCTGTACCACACTTCATGTGTCTACCTAAATATATGTAAATGCTACACGATCTGCTCTTTATTCCTCTCTCCTTCAAGCTCTTTATCATCAATTAATTTGTTAGACTTGATATAGTCTTAGCTACGCCTCTACTTTTATTAGGTGATTTAACTCTCATCATCTGCTTTGGGGTGAGTCGCACTTTGACTCTCCAGGATATAAGTTTATTCTCTTCTCACTCTTTCCCCTCCATGTATTGAACACCGGATATCGTACACACGTACAGCCTTGTATCTTCACAAGGATGCAATAATCCCAGTTGACATATCATTTAAAGAACGCAATAAGGCAAAGGTTGAGAAGATCAGGAAAATAACAGGATGGATAATGAGAACTTTCAAAACAAGGGAAATAGTGCGAGTAGTAATGATTCAACTAACGTTCGCATTGCTCACGGCTCCAGTCAAGGCAGGATGCAGAGATAGATGGTTTACCACCCGCATAGAGCAAATATTGTTTTTTAAACTATTGCTGTAAAGGTATATTAAAGGTAGAGTATATGAAGAGTAGCAACAAATTATTTGATTAAATTATTTGATTAAGATTCCTTTGCCGGCATCAAGGCATTTTCCTTGCATCGAATCAGGTTAGGATTGAAGTTGGTAGGAAATTACTCCAATCATTCAACTGTTTCATGTATTGTTTTAAATTGTGTGTTTGTACATCTACATATTTTTTTCTTTAAATTAAGCTTTTATTTTTACTATTTACAATATAATGAATTTTCATCAAACTCACAAGCTGGGGGTGATGACAGTGATGTTTTGGTACAGCCTGAAATATTATCATTTTAATAATGAATGTAGATTGTATAGCCATAAATTCACGCACATATACTAACGCTTACATGTAAGAATATATTATGTGATATATGGTTAATGGGTTTAAAGCCTGTCGACTACTCGAGAAATAATTAAAGCTGCGTGCAATCTGTACATCAGCAGTCAAAGGTATTTTAATTCATAAAATATGGATTAAACACTCGACTACCTACCTACACACACACACAAACACACACTTTCGGTATATATATATATACCTTTTGCGTTACGTTGTATATAGGATGCATACTACTGCTCCAGCAGGCGATGTACAATGGGGTCGTTAATCTCTGGAAGGTTCAACCAGATTGAGAAACTTGAGCAATAGACCCCCGGGCCAAGACTCATGGAAGCTCGCCTGTCGGCATTAAATCATCATGGGGTTTCATGGCCTGTACTCCATCCCTGGCCTCCCTGACCTTATAACCCCACAGGTAGTAGTCATGAGGCTTACCTTATAGCCCCGTGGTAGTCATTAGTTCTTAACTTATAGCCTCACAGATGATGATGAATGTGTCACTCATCATCCAGTGGTTAACATGTATATGAAACTTATAAATCAACAAGTTGTCATGAGAGTCTTCCTAATACCATGTGCAGGAAGTGAGCGTCGTAACCCTGAGGTGGCTATGAATATGGCTTTTATATTCCAGTTATGAATGTGGCCCTTATAACCTGAAAACAGTCATGAACGTAACCCTTATATCTCAGAGATGATCATGAGTGTGTGGCCCATTAACCCAGAGATGGCCATATCTATGGCCATCATAATCCCATATGTTTTCATTGGATATTTATTTGAAACATTTACCATAATGGATGGAAATTCGTTATGGTAAATGTATATTACCTCTAATGTGTTATATGCTTCTCGCTAGTACTTGATCAGGAGTCCTCAGGATTCTAAAGGGAAGAGTTGCAGTAAATTAGTCATGTTGTATTGATCTCGTTATTTAAAAGCTATTTATTCTATATTCATGCCCACGTATTTAGTTAGCGGCGTAGCCGTGTGTTCCTTGAAGCTATCTCTTCTCCAGGTCATTTTCCTTTAAATTATGGTTAATTTATTTATGCGTATTAAAAGACACTATGGAAATTAAATGATGTTCTGGGTTTAGTTAGGCGCGTGTATATTAACTCGTATTTGCGTATTATGACCCAACGATGAGTCTGGCAACGAGATGGCCTTATATATTGTTTAGCAGTACATTACAGCACAAATAGTTGATAATAAATCTGTATAGTGTTTCATTATTCAGGAATAACTGCCTTCAAAAATTGCTATCATCTAATTACAGCAAAGCCTGCATAATTTTGTAAAATGCTTCCTATCGTAGTTTCAAAGTGTTCATACTATTCAACTACGTCCAGTAACCTGCTACATTCCAAGATGTAGTGTCGTGTGTGTTTCTTCTCCTCACCACACACTTGTCTTATTGGAGTGGCTACATCAACCTACAGCCTATATAGGTAACCAAAGTAAACCCTGACCACCCCAGTCAACACTCTTCCATTTCTATTTTTTTATCATAAATGAGATTTTTGTCTAGTATAACCTCATTGTAATGCTGTAAAGATTCAATATAGACTAACACACTTCTCTCACTGAACTCATTCTCTACATTTTTAATTAGAATTTTTATTGCAATTTGATGCAATGTTTCTCCGAGCCTGAAGTAAAAATATTTTTGTACACTTTGTTTTTGCAAATTCATGAGCTCTCTCTTTTCCTGTATTGTTAATATGAGATGATATCCACACAAGCTTTATGATGTTTTGTAATTTTACATTTAAACATTTCTTTCATTTAATATATAAAAATGTTAGCGACATTTGTTTAAACTGAATAAGGGTGAAATTAAATCCGAAAATACTAGTCGAATCCGTTTTCATATCGCCTTCAGTAAGCAATTTAATGGCAACTAATTCAGTCTGGGTTGGTGATAGATAATCCTGGAGTCTTACAAACTTTTCACGATGATTTTAACAAACTCTTTGTTACTAACCACCATATATATTGATCCAATAGCCACTGTTAGGCTTTCCTGATCTCTCAATAAACAACTGGTCAGATTTAGCGTCGTTGTTCACCATTCATTACAATTCGCCGTATATTTGACTTCCTCATTTCGGGGTTGTTTATCTTTCCAATTATCGTAGTGTCGTCCCATGGAAGACTTTATATATGATGACCTTCCTGCTATGACCGAGTTAGTTATATAGTTCATAATAATTTAGTCGTCACTAGATGCATTATTTATTGTTGGTCCTTTCATTTAAAATCAGTTTTATTATCCCCTAAAGGAATGTTACTTCTTAATAATTTAGTAGCAAATACAATGTAGTATTTAACTGTCTCATCGTCTTAAGTTTCAGATTTCGGCAGTTCAAAGGCAAATTAAAATTATTCTCAGAGCTTTGATTCTGGACTTACTCAAGTTTCTCGAATCTTGTTTCTCCAAGAGTCAAGAGTACAGGAGAAACTCAACTTATTACACTATTGATATATTCAATGCACATTAATGTACACTACTAATTCAGATGTTCTGTTCTCTTACCACGACATTACATTCATCAGTCATCTTTTCTTTACTGGTTTTATTTTCAACATACATTTCTAGATGCTTATATAAAGTACCAATTGTGTTTTGCTGTTTGAAATTCCCGTTTCTCTTAATATGAGAGAATAATTTGATTTTCACTACTGATACAATAGCGTGCAAATTAATTGGGACAGGAGTAAATTTTGTGATTATCTCATAATATGTCTTAATCTCCGGCTTAATTTGTAGTTTGGATTCTTTTCTTTTTAGAAGAGTTTCCTACCAACTTCTGGCAACCATTCAGCTGTTGTGTTGCCCTGCGACTCTCATCACTGCTACAACAGCTGTTGTGTTACCCTGCGATTCTCATCACTGCTACAACAGCTGTTGTTTACCCGACTCTCATCACTGCTACAACAGCTGTTGTGTTACCCTGCGACTCTCATCACTGCTACAACAGCTGTTGTGTTACCCTGCGACTCTCATCACTGCTACAACAGCTGTTGTGTTACCCTGCGACTCTCATCACTGCTACAACAGCTGTTGTGTTACCCTGCGACTCTCATCACTGCTACAACAGCTGTGGTGTTACCCTGCGACTCTCATCACTGCTACAACAGCTGTTGTGTTACCCTACGACTCTCATCAGTGTTACCGAAATTTATGATGGAAACTACACCTAGGAATCGTGAAAGTACTGTAGCTCTTAGAAAACATCTAGATTTGAATATTAGATCGCCGAAAATTTGAACCTACCAAAGTCAATTATTGGTTGGATTCTGAAGAGAGCTGACGACACTGGTGATTGCGGAGCGCTGCGTCGAGAAAAATGTGGAAGAAAACGCAAGACAACACCTGATGATGACAAGAAATAGTGTGAAAGATCCCAAGAAAACAAGATCTACAGACATTTTGTTTCAGCTGGCATATATGTTGATTCTTCAACTGTTCGACGAAGGCTCCTTGAAGTTGGCAGAACTGCCAGAAAGCCAGTATACAAATAATTATTGACTGCTGTTATGACGAAAAAACGGTGAACACTCGATCAAAAGGAATGAACGACAGATGAATGGAAAAAAAACAGTTACATTTTCAGATGTGGAGCATATTGAAGTACATTGGTACAGATCAGTTGTAGTGAGACGCAGCAGAGGCGAACCTCTTCAGAACAGACACATTCAACAAGCGCCAAAATACCCAATTAAAATGTTTTGGGATAGTTTTACTGCTAAAACACCTGGAC
This sequence comes from Cherax destructor, assembly GCA_009830355.1. NCBI lineage: Eukaryota > Metazoa > Arthropoda > Malacostraca > Decapoda > Parastacidae > Cherax > Cherax destructor. The sequence continues at coordinate 170,582 of WNWK01001435.1, read as the reverse complement.
GGCTTGTTATTGTTGAGGGAACGATGAAAAGTGACAAAAAAAAAGCAATCCTGGCAACTCATTTGCTTTCCTTTGTGGATAGAGACTCTCCTGATGGAGAAGGCATTTTGAGCAGGATCTTGCTCCATGCCACACTTACAGAAAAATGCTGACATTCTTCGAAGAAAGTGGACTATACGTTTTAAACTGACCTGGAAGCTCTCCTCACCTCAACCCAAATGAGAATCTGTGGGCAATAACCAAACGCATGATCGCAAAACTGGACTGTTTAACTCTGGAGAAGCTAATTGCTGCTGTTATTAGGACCTGGTACCATGACGGAGAGCTTGCCAAAATGTGTTCGATATTGGTCAATTCTATGCCAAGGCATGTAGCAATGCTTACAAAGGCAAAGGGTAGTCATACCTCTTATTAAATCAATTGTCATATCATTACCAGTATATTTTTCAAATAAACATTAATTTTCCAAATAAATGTCTTATTTCATGACTGTGAATTAATATGCACACTACCGTATATAATGGTCAAGTTCCCAGTGAGCGACGCATCTAACAAGCTGTCCTTTTATACAAGTTTTTTTTTCTCACACTATTGACATTACAAATCCTTCTTTTCCCTATTTTTCATTAAGCTCTTTCGTTGCTAGTTTTATTTTTTTGTGTAGAGGGGATAGAATCAATATTCTCTGCATGGAACAATTAGAAAATTTATTAAAACATTAGACAACATTTGAATGCGGTCACTTTCCTGGAGTATACCTAATTCCAGTCTGCAAAAACTTGAGAAATTCTTAATTCACATTAAAAATTTGCCTTGAATACCTATTCCATATTAATTCATGGAGTGTTACTATATATACCTTGGTCTTAGTCGAAGGCCCTTTTAAAATCAACGAAGGTCGAGTTTCGTCCAAATTAGATAATTTTCAAGAAAAGTCTCGAGGCAATAATCTATTCAGTATTGTTTTTTCCTAGCACTTTACATAAACATGACGCGAGATGAGTATGAGAATACTTACCTCTTTTATTTTAGAAGTAAGGATAATAGTAGTTTACTGGCATGTACACGAGATATTCCCTGATAAATGTAACATTAGTAAAAACCTTTAATTGTCCCGTCAATGATCCCATCATCCCCATGGACTGTTGACTTATCACAGTTGCATTCTTTTACTCCAGTCCCCAACTGGTTTATCCTCTTTGCATTTCTCTTCTGAAGTTTGCTTATCATTTTTTCATATAATTGACTCTGCATATCTACAGAATAATGTCATCTGATAGAGGCAACAGTAATGATCTGTTGGCCAGTTACTCATTTCTTCTGCCTTTCCTATGGGTCCGGATGTAGTCTTTCTCCCTGAGGCTTTTCTGATCTTAAAAACCTGCTGTGAAGTGTTTTCTCTTTGAGCCCTAGAGATTTCCTTCGCATAACATCCACTTCCACGGAAAGCCGGGAAATGCTCGTATCTGAACGTTTATCACTCGTGGTGTTGGAATGGATTGTTCCAATGATGAGTTGGTGTCGCGTCTTCCACTACGAGAACGAGTATGTATGCCACCCTCCCATGCTGAGTCGGTGCTAGGCGTTTTTCCTATCTGGAGCGAAGGAGAGTGACCACCCTCCCATGTTGCGCAGTGTCTTCCTTAACGGGAGTAAGAGAATATGACCACTCTCCCATGATTGTTGCACAGTGTCTTCCATGAAGGGAAAAAGACGTGACCACTCTCCCATGGTACATGGTGTCAGTGATGGTGTTGTCTGCTTGTTTAGTTTATGTCCTCCTCTCTTCCTACTTTCTCGTCCTCCGTATATTTCCCTCATTCCTCCTCCCTCGCTATGCCTCTCTCTCTCTCTCTCTCTCTCTCTCTCTCTCTCTCTCTCTCTCTTCTCTCTCTCTCTCCACATCCCCTACGGGAATATTCAGTAGAATCAATAATACGTTAGACATGAATATTATTCCCGTGAAGGCTGCCCTTGTTTAGCCTTCCACCGGTGCACAATTGCCCGCATGTAGATTCCTCTACACCGCCCTTTATGCAGCCAACAGTTTAAATACCAACTAGAGCTGTGTCTCCTGTTGCTCGAGTTGCAACACAACCACCAGTTACCTGGCTTCTCCTCTTGTTTGATTTCTGTTGATGATTTAAGTTAATCCTCTTTTTTTTGTTAAGAGTTAATCCCGTGTTGGATATTCAGCATAAATAGTGGAGGCTTGATTGGTATTGTGTGGCTGCGATGTTGGCAGCAGCGATGACTGGCTCTGTAACATTGAAGGATAAATTGATGAAGGAATATATAAGATTCTCTCTCTCTTTCTTTCTTCTCAAAGGGAGAGAGATATATATAGTTAACCTTTCCCAACAGATGGCCTTGAACTAAACGAAAGGGTCGTTTTAATGCGTTTCCTTGAACTCTGAATCCGTACGCGCGAGTCGTGACTGCTGGGGTTAAGTTCAAGCTCCCGGCCTCGACGTCTTCAAAAGGGAGTATCTTAATGCTCTTGAAGAGCTCTTAAGTTAGAGCTACCTTTCTTTGAAGGGGCCTTAATTTTAGTCCAGCAAAAGTGTGATAAAGTATGAATAGAAAGGCAAGAAATGCTTTACACGGGTAAGAAATGGTAAAGCTGCCACCACCTGTACCGTGGCAGCATTCCTCTCCTGACCCGTTTACAAGTGCCAGAAGGCAGTAGCCTGCTGTGAGGGAAGTAACATTTCCAGAGTTGCACTGCAACTCTCAATTTTAATACATTAATGGTTGTAAATGGCATGGTGATAGGGAAAAACTGTGTACAGCTCAGGACATTTATTAAAGGAAAAGACTCGCCGTGAGTGGCTTCATCAGACCTAAATGGTTTTCAAACCCTATAGGTCATAACAGCTTTCTCTAATTCAGCAAGCCAAAAACAAAATTCAAGAGCTAAGGGATGATATTAAACGCTATAAAAATGATGTCCATATAATTATGAATATAATTTATTCGCCTAGTAAAAAGGTCCTTAAAATTTATTCTATTTTCCAGTAACATGAATAAGTTGTACTTACCTTATAATACAGAGAACTGGTACATTAATTGCCCTGATTACTCCAGATTTGATAAATTAATATGTGATTACTGAACACTAGTAAACACATGATGACGCTGACATCAGTTCACGTGTACTGAACCTGATCACAGGTTCATGTACACATTAATTGTGACACATTACAACAGGATTATCTAAACAAGATCCTGAAAAGCACCATAATACAGACATTGCAGAAACAAGCTTGATAACAGCAATTTGATAACAAAATGAACATTACAACAGCACCACAATGACACACAAGAAAACCAGCAAACCAACAACTTATCTCTTGGTTAGGTTAGAAAAATCATACAGGAAGCAGCACACCTTACTCATGGGCAGGATTATGCCAAATTCCCCAGCAATAGCAAGTATTACTTAGACGAAGTTCAGTAACTTCCCTGTATCCCAGACTGGCATTGCACAGATATCCAAGGAGATTTAGTGTAAGAGCTTGGCTTTCACACATTAATAAAAATGACTTTCAATACAAGCTTCCTCTAATTCCAAGAACTCTACCCTATTCACTGAGACACACAGGATGCAACATATAATGCTATTATCAGCTGGCTTTACCTAAAGCTGAATTTATAGCAACGACAAAAAGTAGCTGCAACATGTGGTATAATTATATGTAAATGTATGGGACACGACCTATTACCTCCTACCTTCGACTTCAGGTATCTGATATTTACTCTCTGCCAGAGGATGCACGTGGAACTGGCAGTATGATTTAACAAAAATTTATGTCTTGCCAATCTAAGTAGTATATGCTGTCACCTGCCTGTGCTTCTAGTGGACCAGCCCTCTCACACTGGGTATCATGGGGCTTTCCTAGAAATTTGGAAGATTCTGAAAGATTCCAGATCCATCAATAAACCACAGGATATCGCAGGAGTCAAAATCATGCTGTCGGACAGAACAATGCTGGTATAGGAAAATAGAGGCATCAACCACACAGCTCTATATTATTCCCATTTTTAAAAGAGAAATGGAGGTGTCAACGACACACCTATCATGTAGACCCCCAGAGAGAATGAATACGTCTACAAGGTTTTTATCACCTCTGTGGAGCGACACTGAGCCAATAAAATTGCAGTGAGAAACCCACATCAGTAAAATCCCTGGAGACAAGTGAACACTATCCGAGGCTGGCAAACTGCTGGTGCACTGGTTCGTGATATACTTTATCCTTACCTGCAAACATACATGAAATGAATTAATATTTTACTCTGTTTGTCAGGGAGTTATTTGAAATATATATTCACAATTATTATGTTGAATATATCATACTGATAACAAGTATTTTAAATAACTCTTATACTTTTCTTGGCTTTACTGAGTTAGGTAAAAGAGTCAGGATAAGTTTTACACATATAAGTAGTTCACCTAGAAGGATGATGAATCTATCTCTGATTCAATCACACCACAGTCGTTACAGAAATAATTTGCCCTCTCAAAAGCACTAAAATAATTTTAGCTAATATTCGGCAAAACGCCTATAGAATGAGAAATTATACCTTGTATAATTGTAATTCCACTATGATTATGCCAGGCTATTATTTATAATTAGGAAAATATCAAAAGCCAATCTATAATCTCTCTACAACTGATCTTTCGTTCCCAGAAAAAATGCAAGCAGCCAAAATATTATGTATATTAGAAACTGAAAGCGTCAACAATCCATATGTCGTACAATAAAGTACGACATATGGCTTTTATTACGACAACGTTTAAGTTTGAGTAGAGAAAACTATAAAGAGCAAAACGTTGTCCCAATAAAAGCTTGTTCTACAAAGTTTTCTCCCCTTCACCAGACACACAATGTTGTGGCAACCATACCACAGTTCCTGCACCACTAAGCAAGTTTATTAGTCAGGATTTTTTTTTAACTTAAAGAATAAACCAACTACCAACAATAGCATGCGCCTTTGTCCCCCGTCAGAAACACTGGAAGCCCACAAGATGTTCCCATTTCTCTTTACCGAGTATGATCATTATTGTGCTTGTAATGTATGTAAATGGTGCTTAAGGAGATACATTACTACTCCCCTCCCCCCTTACCCTCTCACCTAACCCGTCTGTTTCCCATTTTTATTCATTCTCCTTCACTCACTCTTCTTTCTCACTGTATTTCTAGGTAACTCGTAGATCATAACCTAAGTATCCGCTTGTAACTTATAAGGGGCTGGGCTTTGAAATGAGGTGAGGTATTACAATAGCTCTGCCTGTAAATTCAACGGCGTTAACAATAGCTGAGCTTATTAATTATCACCCGTGGAACTAACGCGTCAAATATACGATTCCAGGTGATAAAGTTATTCCCGCGGCCGCCGTTGCCGTTTTTCGACGCGATGGAAAGAACCTGATGATTTTACAATAAAAATTCCTTGAGAGCGACATGTAACAACACACCGACGGGACGAGATATAATGTCACCGAAATGTTACTTAGCAATATAGAGCATTATTTCGCTTCCTGTGCATTCCGGCTACCACGAAAAGCGGATAGCGGAAGGAGAATCGAACCCCACCATTCCTTTAGCTGTGTGACTCACACCGGTTCAACACTTCATGAGAAGAAGTGCAATTTCTTCTGGATTCCAATTTTTTTTTTTATTACCGAAAAGCTGATATAGCAAATGGAGTGTCATTTATTTTAACGAAAATATTGTGTCTGTGGCGGTGCTCCTCTTGCTACCGTTTCCTTGGGACTGATCCTGACCTCCTATTTCCCAAGGTAGTGAGTAGCCGTTTTGGTTCATACAGCGCCATGATTATAATATATGGAGATATGATTATAATATATGGCGATATGAACATGATATATGGCGATATGACCATGATATATGCCGATATGATCATGATGTATGGCGATATGATTATGATGTATGGCGATATGATCATGATGTATGGCGATATGATCATGATGTATGGCGATATGATCATGATGTATGGCGATATGATCATGATGTATGGCGATATGATCATGATGTATGGCGATATGATCATGATATGGCGATATGATCATGATGTATGGCGATATGATCATGATGTATGGCGATATGATCATGATGTATGGCGATATGATCATGATGTATGGCGATATGATCATGATATGGCGATATGATCATGATGTATGGCGATATGATCATGATGTATGGCGATATGATCATGATGTATGGCAATATCAATATCATATGATCATGATATGCGATAGATCATGATGTATGGCGATATGATCATATGGCGATATGACGATGTATGCCGATATGATCATAATATGGCGATATGATCATGATGTATGGCGATATGATCATGATGTATGCATATGATATGATATGGCGAAAGATCATATGGCGATATGATCATGATGTATGGCGTATATCGATGATGGCGTATGATCATGATGGCGATATGATCATGATGATGGCGATATGATCATGACGTATGGCGATATGATCATGATGTATGGCGATATGATCATGATGTATGGCGATATGACCATAATATATGCTGATATGATCAATAAATATGACAAAATGATCAATATATATGGTGAAATGATCATAATATATGACGATATGTTCATTATATACGGCGATATGATCATTATATATGGCGATATCATGATTCTAAATGGCGTAATGATTTTACTATAAGACGATATGATTATGATTTATGGCTATATTGTAGGAATAAAAGGAGATATAATAATATATGACACAATGATTAAAACTAAAATGCCGGGAGCAAGGGGCTAGTAACCCCTTCTCCTGTATATATTACTAAATGTAAAAGGAGAAACTTTCGTTTTTCCTTTTGGGCCACCCTGCCTCGGTGGGAAACGGCCGACGTGTTGAAAGAAGATTATAACATATAACCATATGATTATAACGAAGGTAATATGGTAAAAGTTTGTGGTGACATGTTCGTTCGTTCTCAGGAAGTGCGGCGTTGTCCACTCTACTCGACCCTAGCAGCAAAAATTAGGCAATAAGAATATTATGTCGTGCTCCATGTAATAAAATAGTGGTACTTCTAGTAATAAAATTGTAATAAAATAGTTGTGCTCCTTGTAACAAAGGTGCTGGGCTTCCTTGTAATTAAGGTGCTGGGCTCCCTTGTAATTAAGGTATTGTGCTCCCTTGTAATAAAGGTGCTGTGCTCCCTTGTAATAAAGGAATTGTGCTGACTTGTAATTAATATGTGCTCCCTTGTAATAAAGGTATTGTGTTCCTTTGTAATGAAATTGTAAGAGAATGGTATCATTCGGTGCTCAGCCTTGGCTGTGGCAGGTGCTCCTGGCTACTCACTTGTTGTGCTGAGGCAGTTGGTGTTTTCATACCAAGATGACGACACAGTTTCGGAGAAGAGTGAATACTGTCTGCGTGAAACTCATAAATGGAGCCATTTATCTATCGAATGCTAATGTATTGCTGCTGGATATCATTCGAGACAAATATGGCATAGCAAATGATGATATTTACGGCGTTGCGCTCAATGGCAGTGCAAGAATATTCATCAAATTGACGACTACCCAAGTTTATGAAGCACTCGTTGATAAGTTCGAGGACAAGTGTTTGCAAGTAAATGCTACAGTGGAAGTGAAGTTTAAAGATGTTTCCAAACAATACAAATGGTTAAAGGTCAGAAATTTACCGTTTGAAGCGCAGGAAATTGATGTAAAGAATGCTTTCAAGCAATATGGAGAAATACATGCAGCTGTAATGGGTCGTTGGACTGATGGTTTATATGAAGGTGTACCTGAGGGATCATATAGCCTTAAAATGTCATTACGAAGGGCAATACCTTCATATGTAGTGTTACCAGAATTCAGAACACAAGTATATGTTACATATGCTGGTCAACAACGAACATGTCGTATATGTGACTCGTATGAGCATATGGCTGCTGCATGTAATAAAAGACAAGGACGGCGTCCGGATGAGGAGCGTACGAGTAAGGACGGACATGAAGAATTGCATGAATCTCAGGGAGGTGTGGGCGTGGTCGCAACTGCAAGATGGAGTGACATAGTAAACGTGTAAAACGCTTCCGGTGAACACACAGGCTGCAATGGGAACAATTGAAGAGGAAGCAGAACTAGATTTGGGTATGAGTGAGGTGATTCCTGAGTTGATGAGTGGATTATTGGATAGTTCGCAAGGGACAAATGAGATTTGCTCTGTGGAAAAAGCTGAAGAGATTTTGAGTGTAGTGGGGGAAATGGGAGATAAAAGTCCTGATGATGGAGGATTGGAAGTGCACGACGTGCAGGTTATTGTTCATAATGAGGATAGGGAAACGGATATGGAAATTCATAATGATTCAAGGAAACGAGCCATGGCCATGGGTGATGATGATGTACTTACCCCTGGGCAAAGGTCCTGTAAAAAAGTGACTGTTGATGTACCGCAAAGGCCTTTGAAAAATAAGAAAAGGGGTGGTGATGTACAAGAAGTGAAGAATATGGATAGGAACGGTAGTAATGGACAAAGTAGTTTGGGAATGGAAGGAAAGAGAGTTAGTAGATCCAAAGGAAAACCACCTCTAATGTTTTCAGGAGTATCACGTTAAATGTTAATGGAGCTATGGTGGAGGTAAGAATTAAGTGGATTGAGGTGTGCATGAAAAGGTACGCAGTGGATGTGGCCTTTATACAAGAGCATAATTGTCGATGTGGTAGAAATTTGATTGTGCCGGATTATAGAGTGTATGCTGGTAGTTCTGGGTCTTTCAAGGGTGGAGTGGGGGTTTTAGTGAAGGAGAATAGCCCTTTTCAGTTGTTGAAGTGGGAAGAGGGTAGGGAGGGGAGTGTAGTGAGAGTAGACGGGGTATGGGGTGGTGTTTGTGTTGCTTTCATTGGTGTTTATTTACCAGCTACTAGCGTTAGAAGTGTAAAGGAAGAGTTTGTTTGTGTTTTGCGCGATGTTTTGGGTAGTGTGTTTAGTGAGAGTTGCAGGGGTGATAATGTAGAATTTACCTTTATAGGGATATGCTCGAGGATAGATAGGATATATGTTTCTAGGATGATTAATGTTAGTAGGTTACGGTGTGGATGTTGGATTTTAGACCATAGAGGGGGTTAGTTGACTTGGAATGGTCAGGTGGGTGGCTGGCAATTGGAAATGAATGTGCAATTATTGGACGGTGAGGAACAGTGATGGGTTTCGGTGAATGGTGGAAGTGTGTTGGGCAAATGGGAGGTTAGAGGATAGTTGCATGGTGGGTGAATGTAGCGAAGCCAGCTATTCAGAAATATTATAGGATGAAAGGTAGAGAAGGCGGATGGAAGTATGGGTTCCAGAAGTATTTGAAGGACAATTGGCTGAGTGTTTTTATGGAAGAACGGATAGGCAAGTAGTGGAAATGAGAAATATTAAAGATAGATTGCAGATGATTCATAATGAACGTTTGATGCGATTCGGTGAATGGTGGCATAGAGGAGTGTTGTGGGGGATAAGCCTATGTGTATTGCGAAAATATAGGAAAAGTAGACAAAACATGTTGATAAATAAATTGAGGATAGACAATGGGCGTGTCAGAAGGGGCGTTATGCGTAGACTGACGCCATGAATTTATGGAGTGCATGGTACGGGGAATATTTTAGGAAAGATCTGAGTGGAACTAGGATGAGTGTTAAAACTGCGAGTGAACAGATTTTGAGTAGTGTAGAAACAATATTGAATAAAGAGGATAGGATGGAGATGGAAGGTGTTATAAGTGAGGATGAGGTGTGGGTTGCTCTGAATAACATGAGTCTGCGTAAGTCGCCTGGGGTGGATGGCTTGCCGAGTGACTTTTATGTTGCAAATTGGGATGCATTAAAGGAATGTGTAGTGAGGTTGTTGAATGAGATGAAAGAGACTGAATGCATGGGAGAGTCGCAAAGAACGGGAGTGGTAGTGTTGATACGAAAATCTGGTCTGGATGATACTCTTAGGAATTATAGAGCATTGTCGGTGATGTGTGCGGATTATAAATTGTTTGCTAAGGTATTGGGGAATAGGATAAAAAGTGTGTTAGAGAGGGTTATAGAGAAAGGGCAATATGGTATTCCGGGGAGAAGTGTTACAAAAGGTTTGATGAGTATTCGAAAATTTATTGATGAATGCGAGGGGGGGGGGTGTTTTGGCTGTAGATTGGAAGGCGGCGTATGATATGGTAGATCGGGAAATGTTATGGAAAATTATGAGGAAGCAAGGTTTTGGGGATGAAATAGTAAGATGGGCGGAATCATTGTATAGAGATGCTAGAGTGAGAGTGCAAATAAATGGAATGATTAGTGGAGCCGTATGCATGGGAAGGGACTGCGACAGGGTGCCCTTGTCGCAAATTCTTTTTGCTTGTCTACAGAATCCGTTGTATTGTTTAGTTAGACATGGTGTGAAGCACCTTAAGGAAGGTATGGATGGTGATGCAGGGATAGTTGGGTATGTAGATGATACAACTGTTTTGGTTACGAATGAGGCAGCGTTAACACGAGTGAATGAGTGTTTGGGAATATTTGGCATGGCGACAGGTTTAAGCATTAATAAGGATAAATCAAAATTGCTTGAGATTGGAACGTGGGGAGGTGGAGGTATAGGGGTGTATAGGTGTGGTTGGAAAGTAGTTGATAGTTTAAAGGTTTGTGGAATTGTGTTTAAAGATAATTTTGGAGAGGCAAGACTAGTTAATGCAAGGAATGTTTTAAAAGGTACTTTAAGTAGGATGAGTGGATGGAATAGGGGTGATGGTACCATACATCAGCGCGTAATAGCGGTGAACACGCTATTATATAGTAAAATATGGTATGTGGCTGGGATTTACCCAATTTTAAGGGCGGATGTTGTGGCATTTGCGAGGAAAGTTATGAGATTTGTCTGGGGATATGGGAGACATTGGCTGAGTAAGGAATTGGTGATGAAAGAGGTGTGTAATGGGGGATTGGGGTTAATCAACTTAGAGGTGAGACTTATGAGTATGTATGTCAAAAGTTGTTTTTTGGCAACGGGGGGGGGGAGGGTTGTGAGGGGGCAGACGGGTTGGTGATGTCATGAAACATTTACGTGCATGGTGGAGTGGTAAGGATTTGGTACATTGTGAAGATATGTTGAGAATTCTTACGTGTGCCAGAAATCCGGGGAATATTCTAGTCCGACCTTTGGAAAAAGCAGGGAAGGTTAGGGAAGTAGTCGAGGGAATCGCTACTTTTCCAGTGTATGATTGGAGAAGTATCTGGGGTGGGTTAAAAGATCTGAAGATAAAGCCGAGGGTGAGAGAAGTTATGTATCGTTTTTTGCATGGGGTTTTGGCCTCTAAGGCGGTATTATATAAAATGGGATTAACTGGGGATGCTTGTTGTGGAATGTGTGGGGAAGAAGATACTGCTTATCATGGGGTTTATTTTTGTGAGCAATTGGGAATTATTAGGGAATGGATGAAACATTTACTTAGAATGATGGGAGGGGGAGGGATACACCCTTTGAGGTTTATAGGTATGGATATAGGTGGAGTGCAGAAGGAAGTTAGGAGGGCTTTATTGTATTTGGCGGTAGATTTTGTATATGTATCGTGGGGAATGAGGGGGATGTCAGGAAGGGAGAGACTGAATGCTATTGAGGCGAATATGTACAGAACTAAGTGTAGGAATAGGTTGTTATATGGCATGGCGTGGGGTAGGTGTTTTCCTGGTAGTTACAGGGATTTTACTGTTAGGCAGCTGGTGGACTTAAGTTGATGTGCGTAGATGAAACGGGGCTGTTCTCCTTCGAGTTGAGACTTTTGTTGTGGATGATAACGAGGGAATGCTTAAGGTTTGTTGTGGATGATAACGAGGGAATGCTTGAGGTTTGGTTGGATACAGATTTGAGGGAGGGAGTGACGGGTGACAATTTATAGATGAGTTCTACGAGTTTTAAAGACCAATAAAGGTTTCTCATGGATGTTTATCGATTGGATGTGGTGACTTTTAGAAGGATTTGGGACTCAAGTGGGGTATGTTAGAGGTGGTTTGACCAGAGGATAATGATAATGGTAGTAAAAGGACATGATTAATATATAAATTTTGGAAATGTAATATTAAACTTAATGTGGAGATTTAGTTAATACTAGTTTTGTATTAATTATCATGCATTGTCATGGGTTCGATCCATGTATTTCATGAATATTGATATTATATTTTTGTTTGCGAGGGTGTTCCTTATTAGAGTTTTTGGAGGAGTTTTTATTAGGGTGGGTTGTTATAGGAGATTATGGTGTTCTATCCTAGGATTGTCCATAGATATAGGAAGTACACCTATACATTGAGTAGAGTAAATTTATTTGTAATTACTTTGTAATAGACCTTTGTGTAATTGCATCTTGTTATAATACGTATTATGGTAGAATGGCCTGGTTCTGTTTATTATAATTTTTAAAAATTTTGTTATATTGTTTATATGTAGGGAAGTATTTAATTATTGTACATTAAGTTGTCGTTCATGAATGTAATGATATCCATTGGAACATGTCATGTGTATATATATGTTTTATAATAAAATCATCTTAGGTGTCACTCCTAGGCATGATAAAATTTCTCTTCTGGTTTGTAATAGAATAAACTAGTTTGTGTATGATGTAATATGGGGATTGTGTGATAGGTCGGGAAAATTTTACTTTGGTTGTGTGAATTTGTTAAATAATTCGGTTTCAACTGTTTATAGTACACTTTGTTTCACTAATTGTAACATCATTGTATGAATTATGTTATTTGTATTGGCAAGGTAATGCCTTGTGTATGGTGTGGGTATATTTATTTATTTATATTTTTAATTCATTTAAAAAAATTTCAATGGCGATTATCAAATTCAATAAGATATAATTCTCAGCAAATTGTATTGATTATTGTTCCGTTTTGATTTGTTGGATTGATAATTTTCACATGTCACTGTGATACATGTAAGGAGTTAAATAAGAGATGGATTGACGTCGCTATGCTTTTCTGGTACGCTTATTTACCTATATACGCTGTGCTACACGTCATGGTATGGCATTGTTGTATCTACTGCTTTTGTATATATTTGTCCTGTTAAATGAAATTTAAAACAAATATAAGGTATTGTGTGATAGGTCGGGGATTTTTCTTTGATTTTCTTTGGTTGTTATAAATTCAGTTTCTCTGTTTATAGTATAATTATCTTTCAATGATTGTAACAACATTGTTTTGCATTATGTTAATTGTCTTTGTATGGTACTGTGTAAATTATGGTTGTCAAATAGTGATTCTAAAATTCAAAATGATATAATCCTCCGCAAAATGTAATTGTTATTGTTCCGATTTGATATGTCGGGTTGAGCATTTTCACATGTCATTGTGAGACATGTAAGGGGTAACATAAGAGATGGCTTGGCGTCTCATTACCCATGCATTTCGCTTATTTAGTTAAATAATCTGTGTTACAGGTTATGGTATGGCATTGTTGTATCTATTGATTTTGTATATAATTGTATTTTAAAAAAAAAAAAATAATAAAGGCATTGTGCTGACTTGTAATTAATATTGTGCTCCCTTGTAATAAAGGTATTGTGTTCCTTTGTAATGAAATTGTACGAGAATGGTACGCCGTTTGTTAATAGCAATGGTATCCTGTTGAATTACATAACTGATTGTTATCTCATTGTATTATATGAAAGATATCTCCCTCGATTAGATGAAGGATAATTCACTCGATTATTTGATGGATATCCCTTTCGAATACACATACCTGTATGAAGAATATCCCTTTACATTATAAGAAGGATATCCACTCGCGAATGAGTGGGTAGAATTGTCAAAGCTTATTTCTTGGGTAGCATTGAAAATTGGGTTTAGCAAATATTCTGTTAGTGGGACGGATTGTGAAGGACCTGCCTAGTATGGGCCTACAGGCCTGCTGCAGTGTTCCTCCTTTCTTATGTTCTTATGTTCTTTCTATTCAGTTATTTGAAGGATATCCCCTTTGAGTATATTAAGAATATCCCCTTTGAATATATGAAGAATATACCTTTGAATATATGAAGAATATACCTTTGAATATATGAAGGTTATCTTTTTAATATGTGGAGCATATCCAGTTAGAATATATGCAGGGTATCCCGTTCGATTATATCAACGATATTCATTTTGAATATATGAAGGATATATCCCTTTCGACTTCAGGAAGAATATCCAGTTCGATTATGTGTTGGATATCCCATTCAGTTGCTAAGTAATCCAGCTGGATTAAGAGGATTCACCTGGATCACAAGAAAGACGTGTTGGTTTGAACACTCATGTTTTTAGGTTGAAGACCCATCTCATTAATTCGAGCACTTATCTTATTAATTCGAACTCCCATCTCATTTCTTAAAACACTCATTACTTTGACTGCTCATTTTCTTAGAGAGCCCATCTTGTCAGTTCGATCACCCATCTTATTGTTCGATCAACCATTATATTAGTTCGACCATTCATTGTATTAATTCGATCATCCTTCTTGTTAGTTCGATCACCCATCTTATCATCTTGACCATCCTTCTTATTAGTTCGGCCACCCATCTTATTAATTCGAACAATCACCTTTTTAACTCCACCAACCTTCTATTAGTTCGAATTCAAGTAATAATTAGTTCAAACACTCATTAGTTTGATCACTCACTACCATGAACTCCCTCCCGTCTTATAAGAAAGAGGCTGAGGTCTCGGCTCTTTCGACTGAATTTGACAACTGTGAAAGTCTCTGAGTAATCACCAGTCGCTGTGTACTAACTGGGAGACTTTGGGAACTTGTGTTCGTCTTGGCAGCACTAATGAGGACATCAAAACCGTATTGCTGGGGAATGAGGAGAGTCTTCTTCTTAAGCTCACAAATGAGCAGAAGTTATTTCCTTCCACTGATGCTGATGTAATTCGTGATGCACTGAAATATTTTTGTCGAAATTCATTTTGATTAGCTACAAGCCTGTAAATGGTTTTAACTGGCAGGACTCTGTCTAAACTAGGTCAGGCACGTCGTCAATACCTCGACGGGCAGTCCTGAGCTACTACTAGGAAGTCGCTGGTCTCTGAATTCCCAGTAATTTGGCAAACACTAAGATTTCCTAGAATAATTATATTATCGTGTAGTGAAACCTTACCAGGTTCTTTCCAAAGAAGTCTGTCTTGGTTGCTTTTAGGTAAAGAAGTGCAACCAATCTAATTAAGTTTCAGTTCCTTCATTTTTTTCATAATTATTGATACAACAGTTCAGGTTTTCTTTAACATTTAACGCTACTCCACCCTCTTTCGAGTTGTGTCTATCATTGTGGAATCAACAATGTGGCATTTGGAAGCCATGTCTCAAGTCTCCATATTAACCCATGTTTAGGTTATTGCATTGGCGTTTCCTGCACCTGCAATTAATCTTTGATCGACTGTTTGTATAATATATAACGGCATTGTTTGTCTTCTGTTCCTTATCTTGTTCCTCTTTGTATTTCAATGGTTGTTGCTTTTATCATTGCCTAATGTTTCTGAATGTTTTTTCTTATATATTGTTTCTAGATCATGTAAATACGTTATACTTTACTATACTGATCAATTTTATTTTTATAATACATAGTACCCCATTTCCATCTTACCTCACATACACACCCAAACCTCTAACTGAAACAGTGGTACACTCTACCGAAATAGCCATTGATGCCACCCCTGCTCTAGAGAGATGCACCCATACTCATCATATATGCTATTTCAGCCTCGGAAGTGGTCCAAGTTTTCAATAAATTTCACTGCAATATTATTGCAATACTTGTCCAACCAGTTATTAACACCAATTGCTCAGGACAACCACTCAGTGCTAACACCCATTCGCAGCAAAATGCAACGTATGACAGGGATCCTTACCGTTGTCCTAATCTTGTCAATTATTTGTCCTTTATCTAATAATAAGGTCCTATCTCTTACGCTACCTAAAAATCATTTCCTCAGGCTCTGAGGCAGATAATTCAGTTGCATATATTATCGGTCATGGTGTTTCCTGATCTACTGACTATAGTCTCCATCCCAGCCTCTGGAAAACAAACCCTTTATATCTAATTAGTTTCGTTTCTCAGGTTATATTTAACCTGAGAATCCCAAACGACAGGAACATTTCTACCTTCACTAGAGACTCCCGGTGTGACATTGTGGATAGCCAAACCACATTCACCCGCTATTCAGTAAAATTTAGTTTTCGTAGCATCTTCAACCTTCTTCATCTTCAGCAATAATCCTTTCTTCCAGATCATTTTCCTTTCGACGTGACTGGTATCCTCTTCCTTGTGGAACTGTATCTCCTTTAACTGAATGTACAGCTTTCCGAAACTCAGGGAAAACATTCTCAATACTTCAATTGCACTTGCAGAGAGATTCCACTAAGCAAGTCTTCACAGGACAAGAGTCAAATTGCTCCGCTCTTCTCTCTCTCTCTCTCTCTCTCTCTCTCTCTCTCTCTCTCTCTCTCTCTCTCTCTCTCTCTCTCTCTCTCGTTCGTGTATGTATGTATGTATGTATGTATATATGTATGTATATGTGTATGTATGTGTATGTATGTATGTATATATAATATATATGTCGTGCCGAATAGATAAAACTTGTGATTTTGGCTTAAACAGTAACGTTTTTCTTGCCGAATAAGGCAAGTGAAAATTGGTTATTCAATAATTTCGCAAAAATCATGCTGAAACTAACAAAACAAATATATTTCAGTGTGTTTGTTTATTAAATTATTGTAAACTTATCTAAAATAAATTTAGTTGAATTAGACTAAATTAAATTGCACTTGTTATAATAAAGTTAGGAAGTTTTCTAAGGTTCTTTTGGTATAACATTAATAATTTTTACATTAACATAAATGAAAAAAATATGTATATCTAAATGTACAAGATAAAATTTTAGAGAGGATTTAATTTTAAATGTGTTCTTGCTAATTGACCAATTTTACATATTCGACACGACTTGTATAACAGGAAAGAAAATTGTAATAATTAAAATCCACCCTTCCAGTCAAACATTAAGGCACCGATCAGACTTCCCGACAGATTCAGAAGCAAATAAGAACTGTCGTGGTTTGCGTGAGTAATATTGACAGGGTGTTGGAGTGGCACCATCCCCCCTCCCCAATCCCCTCCCCAAGGCAAGTCTCCATGTCGGTAATTACAGAAATCGCGCGTGCCTGTGGTCGGGTAATGGGTAACGGCGCGAGTAATGATGGTAATTTGATTACGTTAGTGTGGGAGAGGGCAGTGGGCCCTTCCGGGTGACATGCGCCTCGCGCGCGCGCACACGCACCCCTGAGGTGTGATTTCCCAGGATTTTGCTCTTCACGATTTAATTTTTTCTCATCCACCTCTTTGTAGTCTCCTCGTCTTGATCTCATCTTCACGATATGCTTTTTTTTTTTTTTTTGCGGTGTGCTGTCTAATTCGTTCTTTGTGACTTTCTCTTCGCGATCTGCTGAAGGGAAGCGGAATTGTTGGAAATGAACCCAACCAGAGTGAGAGAGAGAGAGGTAAGTAGGTGGTTGGTAGGGAAGACTGATTAGCTTACGTGAGGGAAGGGGAAAGAGAAAGGAGACAGGTAGATGGAAAAAAAAGGATGGAGAGAAAATGAGTGAATAACACTTTTATTCTTTTATTGTTTCTCGTCACAGAAACATTTCATAGACGACACTGAAATAGTGCATAGACGAGTGGGTAAGCAATATAGAGACTGAGTGGATGAGTGAGCAACTGAGTAAGCGGGTGAATAAGCAAGTGGATGAACAACTGAATTTGTGTTAAGTGTGTGGAAATATGGAAAAAAAGGCAATGATTAATATAAATACTATACAATTCCTAGCAAACATACAAGAATATTTCTCACTAAAAACAATAGAACTTAAAATAAATTCTAGAACTATATCCAGATGTTTTATCTTTTTGGAAATGTTTGGAAAAATGTCATAAAGTAGGAAGAAAAAGTATAAGAATGAGCTAGTTCACTTTTCAGTGAACTAACACGGACAGTGCCAAAATAGTAAGTGTTCTTTACTCCCGACCAAGTGTTTTCAGCCTAGCAACTTTCTTTTCCCATATTGAGTTCTGACTTGGCTTCTTTGATTAGAAGGCAGAGTACTGACTAACACTGGTAATTCAAAGTTGGTTTTTATTAAGACAACGTTTTGCTCAAGATCTCCATAAAGTAAAATCAAGATTTCATGCAGTTGTTCTTGTGCGAAACGTTGTGACGGTTTGAGGTAAGAGACTGGGATGAAGAAAGGAGAGACTATTGCCAAATGTTTTATATTTAAATGATTTTTCTTCAAATTATTATGCGAATCATGATAAAAGCCCAGATGGTACCTTACCTTTGAAGGAAACCCTCTTAAAATGTCTCTTTCGATTCATAAACGCAGTTCTAATGAAGCTGGTGTCATTCAGGTGTAATTTGGAAACGAAGAGACATCATGACGTAGAAACTGTGTAGAGTAGAGATGATATAGCGAAGAGATTGGATAAGACAGAGATGGGATGGCGTATCTCTGCGCTCATAGGCGATGTTGGTTGCCTCGTCAGGAAAGAGGAAAGTGTCTCCTGACGCAAGTCTTTATCAGGGGTTACAACTCAAGGTGTGTTGGTACTGAAAGACCCTCTGGTGACTCGTCTGACTCGCAAATTATGTCATTTAACTCAGTAAGGTGTGCAATTATAAGCGCCCTTGATGCGTGATTGTTTTAAGTGATAATATGCTTGCAGCAGAAGTAGGTAGGTGGGGGTGGGTGTAGGTAGAGTGTGAGTGTGAGCGTGAGAGTGAGTGAGCGAGTGAGGTGTGTGTGTGTGTGTGTGTGTGTGTGTGTGTGTGTGTGTGTGTGTGTGTGTGTGTGTGTGTGTGTGTGTGTGTGTGTGTGTGTGTGTGATCATTCCCCTTTATGGTTAAGGGGTTCGATTCTCAGTTCCTGGCTCCATCTTTTAACTACTTCACGAGTTCCTTGGCTAGTTGGCCCTGTCGTATGGTTTTTCCTTCCAGTACTCCCTTGTCAAACTATTCCACTTCCTGACTTAGACGTATGTCCTAACGTCATTGTTGCTAATATGCGATTTTAACTTTCTTTTTCCTTTGTATGATGACCCTTTTTTTTATGACTCCCTCTTCAATTGACCAGTCTTCTTTTTTTATCCACCCGGTTGTTACTTCATAATGGTCCTGGACCGACAGAAACGTCCTCTAAAGTTTCCTTTCCAAATTGTGTGTTATTTGTAGAAACTTCAAACAGTCTGCTTTTATGTGACCTTTCATGTTCTCTGAGCGTCCTACATGCAACTTTCTTACTTTCCCCGACCTTTTTTTGTACTGGCAATTTTGTTTTGCCCATTAGGTGCAGTTTTGAAATTTGCGAACCTTCCTATGATGATTGTTCACTTGTATTCTGGTATTTGAAATTAGATACGATCACAAAGTATCTCAAAAGTGGTCACACAAGATGCATGATCTTTACTCATAATTCCGGTTTATTTTGCTTTTCAGTATCCAGAAAAGTAAATGGGCAAAATGATGCCAAATCGTCGTGAGAAACGACGTCAAAATATAACTCAAACAGTAAGTCTGAGGAAATATTCTTCAAACTCAACAAACTGTTGATTCCCAAGGGCACACCACAAAGAAGCAATTTACCTACTCGACAGTAGGGAACGAGGGAGGACTTTGAAGAACTGGCCTCGCCACTCTAGTACGTCAGTTAAAATCAGTGCTTCCTTCTCCATGGCGAACCATTTTCCACGTCCAAGAATATCCGCAACATGCAGGTACTAGCCAAAGAGAGGATTTCAAGGTTCAACTAACAAAGGAATCTCTGATGTGTGTTTTAGCGGGCGACGGTATGAAGGGAGGGAGAAGGGGAGTCCCAGTTGGTTAAAACCTACGAAGATTTCGGCATTTCTTCACATTATCGGTATGCCCTCACACTCACACACAGGAGCTATAATTCAACCCATACATCCACTTATAGGCGAGTGTACACACACACACACAGCCAATGACGTCTCCAAGTTTATTATCGTCATCCGGGTACGAAAATAATTAAGTCGAGCACAATAATCCGATGCAAAGCTTTATTTTGTGTTTTTTTTTATTCTCGCCTATTTTTCCTTGTTTACACCTCGTGTAAGTCTAGTTTACACCATCTGCTCTGAATGCTCTGAAAATTAAAATAGCGAAATCCATTTCCTGTATTTATGCCAATTTACCCATGACAAAATTTTTGTAAGCAAACCTGAAATGAGGAGATAAATTGTTTTTCTAGTGATTTTTGTTTTCGTCAATCATTATGTAATAAAACAGAAAAATGATGTGTATAATTAGTGTAGATATGTAACTATTGCAAGAAATGGGGGATAGAGAAGACGGTAATAATGAGATGGCCGAGAAGATACAGAGTGGATTCAAGACTACACAAGTGTTGTAGTGTGCAACAGAGGTTCATGATTGCAGGATTATAGGTCCAGCAAGATCGGAGGAATGAGATGAAAATAGTTCTAACAGTAAACGTTAGCAGATGAAAGATTTTTGTTTTACAATTCAAAAAATTTCAAATAACAATGAGTAAATGAAGAGAGAAAATGAGAGATTAAACAATTAATGAGGTAACGCAAAATGAGAGACAATGAGAAATGGATGAGTCTTTAGCAGCAAATCTTGAGAATAAGAAAAGAATCAGAAAGGGGATAATAAGACGAGAAAGTCAGGGGAAGCAAATATTATTGACAATTAAGACACGTGTTGATATGTCAGAAGATTATGTGGAAGAACCGGAATGATGGAGGGGTGTTAATGTTGCAGTTTTATAACTGTAGTGTAAGCATGTCTCTGGCAAGACAGTGATGGAGTGAATAATGATGAAAGTTTTTCTTTTTCGGGCCACCCTGCCTTGGTGTGAAACGGCCTATGTGTTAATAAAAATATTTTTTTAAATTTCCAAACAGAGGTTATTCACGTAAATAACCTCTGTAGAAAATTACCGAGGTTATTCAGTGTAATATCCTCGGTTTACGCTCGTCTTTACTTTTCCCAGGTATTACTACCTTGTATTTTCTGGGGCTGAATTCCAGTAGCCACAAGTTTGACAAATTCTGCAATTTTTCCACTGTTTGGGAAGTCAGTTGTGTCGCCTGAGAGGCTGATTTGTGTACCCCACGCTCGTCCTGTGAGCAGTAGCGAAAACAACACGATTACAAAGGTCAGCATTGACCTTTGTCAGACCCCACTGAGCATTGTTACATCACTAGAAAGAAATATTAGTCATTTCATATTTTATAATTACTTCATATAGTTATTGTACACAGTACGGTATGGAATACAATCTAAAAAAAAAAAGATATCTTATTACCGCTAAAAAATATTGGTTATATCTTGGTTGAAATCCCTTTAAAAATACTTCATGTGGCTACAACCTCAAGATTTTAGATACCGTATCGTTAACAATGAGGTGTTTTGCCATATCCTTTAAGATTTGTATGGAGGTTGGATGTTTGAACACTAAGATATAATGCTCCTGTGTATGGCCCTGTCTTTGTCCACACACTTTTCTTTTATGTAATTGACATCTCCATACCAACCGTATTGCCAGAGATTCTTATATGATGGATAATTCATCTGCTAGTTCCTATTTGTGCTGTTCTATTTTCTTCAAGCTCATTTGCTAGTTCCTTTCTGACAATGTTTCGTAAGCTTCTGTTTGAAAAATAAAATAATATTCAACATGCTCTTTATTTAATGCTTGTTTACCTAATTAATCATTTTTTTCATGCTCCTGATGACCTTACACGAGAGGAAATCCACAAAAACTTAATTTGTGTATATTTGTGCCTAGCTTCATATACAAACATGCTACATTCAGGTCTCAAGCTATTTAGAGCAAGCAATGAGTAAAGAGAGTCAATTACAATTAAACTGCTTGCGGTCGTAGTTTCTACAAGTTTGAGAGCAACAAGTGTGACAATCAGCTCAAGTTGTAAGGAGGAAGCCTAGTTATTAATATTAATTCACATCTCTATTACAGTATCATCAGCACTTCCGCCCTCCATTGTAAGGGTTAAGGGAGACATCGGTGAAGATAGTCTGAGTGTTAGTATTCTTTGTCCTAACGTCGTGTACGTGTTCCAGAGTAATGATTTTAGAAAGTAGTCGAAGTTGAGGATTGTGAATTAGTTTCTTGGGAGAATAGGTGGGCATAGTGATATCAGAAGCTGTTATCTGCCAGGGTAGTGGGAAATGCTGTTGTTTCCTAACATGATACACTTCATGTAGAAAAACATTTTAATATTTGTGGCTGTTATTTGAATTAATATTGATTCACTTATCCCATGAATTATATGTTCTAGTAATTCTTTAGAGACGACATCGTTCTGATCACCACGCTGCAGCTTCAGCTCTATAATGGCACAGATTTCACGTATTCTATCAGCAGCACCAATTCTTTCCTCATGATGAGTATTTTGGTAGTTAAAGGACAGGCCAGAAAAAATCAGGGCTTCATTTTGTGTTTTCGAGTCTTTCAAGGGTTCTACTCAGTTGCAGAACTAAAACTGTTGCATGGTAATCTATCAAAGATGCTCAGTACATCATTTCTGCAATTCTAACATTTGCACCATATTTGGGATTATACCCTACAACAGTTCTGAGAGATTTAACTCTCTCCTTTCGTTATTGGTTAATTTTATTCACATATATTAATGCACACGGAAAAGTAATGCCCAGATATTTACAGGAGGACACACAATCAATAGACCTGTCATTAACCTTTAATTTTGATGGTCAACTTTAGGGTTACCAAGAAATTTTAAGACCAAGTTTTTCACAGGCTTTCTGAATATGATTTTGAGTGGTTTGCATTTCAAGATGAGTCTTAGTATACACAAGAATATCATGAGCATAGCTAATTGTGATATTGTTAGGGTATCTGGTATAGCTTTAAGTGGAGCATTGATAAATACATTAAACAGTGTAGGACTTAATACACCACTCTGTGTCTCGGTATCCACTACAACAGTAAACTACCAATGTCCATTTTAACTAGTTCATACAAAATGACTTCTCTATTTGCAACATCGTAAGCATTTTCAATATCGAGAAGAGTTGAGTATTTTTGCTTTGTGTCTCCATGTACAGCAATAAATGTTGCGATACAATTTGGTACACCTTTTCCATGTATCAATCCATTAATATTGGGTGACATGTATTCTTTAATTCTGCATAGTAATCTGTTAAGTACCATCCTTTCAAATGTTTTTCATAGACAGCTAGTCAGCGAGATGGAGCGAAACTCATTTTGTTGATTAGGTCTGAAAATTGGTACAATAATGCTATTTGTCCACGGGAAAGGTGACTGATCCATAACATAACTCGTATTGTAAAGTTCTAACAGTGGGTTACTAGGTACAAGTCTCGGTAATCTAATATCATAGGTTATACCGTCCTCTCGAGGGGCAGTGGCTTTGCCCCAGGTGAAGGCAGCATCTAGCTCATGTTCGGTATATAGGATATCACATTCTTCATGCTGTTTGTTTAGCATCTAATGAATAAGATTACATCTATTATTAGGCTTTCTAAGTTCTCCCTGATATGTACTGTTGTTTAGGCAGCTGTTTCTTGTCCTCAATTTTCTTTCTATTCATTATTTCACATCATCTATGAACAAGGATATTTAGGGTTCTAGATCTTCTGCCATGTCCCTCACACATACTAGAAAGAGTGCCGATCCCAGTTCCAACCCTTGTGGAACCCCCACTTTTACTCTCGTCCACTTCGATGCCACTTCCTGGGCAATTACTCTATGCTTTATTTTCCCTCAGCTATTTTTTTATGCATTGCTGTGCCTTTCTTGTAATCCCTGTCTAACTTTTGGCTTAGTCTCTTGTGAAGTATTGTGAAATGTATTTTCCTAGTCCAAAAAATATGTAGTCCACCCTTCCTAGTGTCATTTATGTAACATCACAGAACTGCAGCACCTGAGCGGGACAGGATTTACCGTCTTTAAATCCGTGTTGGCTGTTTATGAAACTGCTTCCCTCCACTAGGTCCAACCCTCTCCTCTTCATTATCCTCTCTATTACTTTACATAAAAGCATGTTACTGATATTCATCTGTAATTAAAGCTACCTATGTGTATCCTCTCTCTCGTTCTGGATGTGTGCACATAAATTTTATCACCATCTTAGCCATTAACGTAAGGATTCCCAATAAATTTATTTCTTTGTGGTTCAAACATCCCACGAATTTTAGCTTTTCTTCAAGTCATGCACTCTCTTTTAGATGATTTTGCACGGTTAGTGTCTTCGTATTCCCTCTGCATTTACTGCTGTTACCGGGCGGTGTTACTTTTACTACAATGACTACCATGTAGTCATTTGGCTCATCTTGGTTTATCCCAGTCATCTCCAAGTAAAAGTGCCACTCCTTCCCTCCCTTGTTTACCCTCAGGTTTAGAAGGAATATTAAATCCGGTAGCTCAATATTGTCTCTGAGAGCTGTGATGACTTGCTTAGCCATTGCTATTCGTTCTTCCATTTCATCACTCTTACTAAACATTTTTTCCTGGCATTCATGTTCCATGTCGGTTTGCAATGTTCTGGCTTCATATTGTTCATGTGTTAGAGGAAAAGAAGGAGGAGGTGCTAAGAGGAACATTATTTTGTATGATGGTGATTTTTGCACTGGGTGCACATGTGAGTGGATTTGCTAAGGGCGGAGTAAGGGGGCGACACTGAAGAGCGGACTTCTAGAGGCTGGACTTTCTCTCCTCTAATCACCCATTTTCCTTTTTTTCCTTCCTGCGTTCGCTCCCTCAACTGTCCTGAACTATGTATGCTGTCGTACTTTATCGTATTCTTCAAGTTCACTCTTTAGGAGTAAAATTCTGTGTCGTGATATTTCTGACAAAAGAACCAGTGGTATTAAGAGTTGTTTGGCCCAGCAGGACTTTTCCGTTCTCTGAAAAATTGCCACCTGCGTAATTCCTGCGTCCCCGATGATCCCTTGGATCTCTCTGTCTCTTCCTCCTGCTACCTTTCCCATCCTATCCTATCATTAGCCTTCTGAAGACCATAGCGTTCATCAGTGATCTCCCTCTTCCTCTCATTTTCTTTCCCTAAAGATTGCCCTGTCATTTTTTTACCGGTCCTTTGCTCTCCTTCTCATCATCTCCCATACCACCTAGAACGATTTGGTGTTCTCCTTTCATCAGTAGACCCTCCTCTGGTAAAGTTTTCCTTGTTTACAATATTGTATCTTGTGATCTTCTTCTTCGACAGAAGAAATATAAGATATAAAATATATTTGACCAGTTGTTTCATATGGAGCAAACAATAATTTTTGACCAGTTGGGTTCGATGTGGAAAACAACTTTTTTGTTTAATGGTTGACGGGATCAGTGTTCCTGTATTATTTTATGCAAGTTTAAAACGCTACTGAGTATTTGTAACAGCTTGATCCTGCATCCAAAGCATTCACAGATGTGCAGATTATTGCACTCACAAAGACAGTTGCTCGAAGCCCCTCACACCTGAACATTACAACTATGTCAACAGACAGCCACGACAATCTTGAGGACACAAGGACACAGTCGATCCCATCAAAATCAGACTTTCAAAACGTTCTTCAGCATTCACAAGGATACACTCGGTCGTTCGCAATCGTTCAGAAAAACAAAGATGCACACGAACGCAAGCAACAGCACACTCGAACTAGTGCAGTAACACTTGAACACTAGAAACGGCGCACTAGAACGCTGGCAATGACACTTGAATTCTCAATAACACATTCGAACTCTCGGAATAACACGACTGAATGTTGGTAACGACGCATTCGAACGCTTGCAATAACGCCATCAGGCTATCCCGGTAATACATTTTAAATCTCGCAATAACGCATTCGAAATCTCGTAACAGCAACTTGAAATCTTTAACAACTCAGACTATCGTAATAACACTCAAACTATCTTAACACACTCGAAGAGTGGTATCGACGCACTCTAAACGTTTGAAATAACACTATCAAAATCTAATAATAGCGCATTCGAACTCTTGCGAAAACATAACTGAATGCAAACAACGGCGGACTGTCTCTCACACTGACACACTAACACTAGACCTCTTGCAGTGACACACTAGAATCCTCACTATGGAACATTCGAACTCTCTCAACGACACACTCAACCGCTCGCAATAACACACTCGAACTCGCAAAATAACACACTCGAACGCTGGCAGTGACGCACTCGAACGCTCTCAATGACACACTCGAGCGATCGCAAGGACACACTGAGCTATCGGCACAATAAACGAGCGAGATATTGCATCCCCCGAAATTGATTTGTCGTCCGGGCAATGTCACACGCACGCCCTTGATGGTCCCATAACATTCACAAGCTCATTTCCTGCACGAATATTTCCCTTTCGTACCAAAGCCTGAGCAAGGTGGGATGAGGGTCGGAGGTATAGGGTTTGAAGGGAGTGGTGATGGTGGTACTATTTTGTTTATGAAGAGAAATGTCAAACTATCTCTTAGCAAGAGTGAAAGAGGAAGAAATAGGAAACATCTTATTTTTGCATCCTACCATTTTACCTTAAGTGAATCATACTTAAAAAAGAAAATAAGGGCTGTAATCATATGCGTTATACAGTGCAGAGGTACCTTAAATAATAAGGGTATTGTTTAGTGAAATCACAGCCGGACTAAGATTTTGTAGGCTCCTGGGCTACAGTTACTGAGGCTCCCAGCGATATTTTCAAAAGAAAAAAAAATCACAACAGTCAACAGTTGCTCATATACGTGATGTAATAAACTTACAGATGTAACTATAAACACTTTTCACTTAGTCTCTGGAGGCCCTCCAGCTGGCGGAGCCCCTTGGCTGCAGCCCCTAAAGACCATGTTAAATCCGGCCCTGAGCAAAATTAAGCATTATTTAGTGTACAGCTCTTGGCATGGAGAGCAGTCAAAGTGAATTTGTCTGGGCTTTAAAAATATCGAAAGTACACCCTGAATGCTCTCTGAGAGAAGGGACAGTCTATTAATAGAGGATGAATTGTTCAAGGCACCCATCAGTGTTTGCAGAGTGGTGGTAGGCTTCTTTCCATATGATATCTGTCTAATTCGTGTGTGGCCAATTTCTGAACATGCAAGGGCGGTTTCCCAAACCCAACAGCGATGGGAAGAAGTACTGGAACCCAGACGTAGTTTGAGGGAAAATTGTTTGTTTTCTAACTCACATCCGTACTGTTGCCAGGGGCTCAAGAGCCTCTGGAGCATTACAGAAAGTCAGAATAACGAATTTTACTGTGTTATTTTGGCAAATTGCGAATAGGGGACTAAACGGCCGAGGCTGCGTGCTCGCTACCATGGACGCCAGTGTGTCCTGGTACCCAACAAATAATGTCTTATGTCTGCTAGAGATTCGACATAACTATTACATTATTAACATAACCACTGCTGTATACGGAGCACGATGGGATGTGAGAAATCGTGTTTCTAGATGACTTGTAACCCACTCTGAGAATGGGAAACGATAACAAACGAAGTAGCCATGGTTAAAATTTGAATAATTACAACGAGAATGACATAAATCTGCTGAAAAAAATGCTGATCTAGATCAGTGAATGTGATAACATTTTTTTCTGAAAGATATCCGCATACCTCCAACGGCATCTGAGGATTGGAAGTCGTCGGTGTACAGCGCCAGAGCGAAAAATTGTAATTAACAGTGTTTTTTGGAAAAATGACCACGAGTTTGTTGCAGATAGATTGACTTTCAGCCACCGAAGGGAAGAGCAGGAAGCGTGAATCGCTGAAACAAAGTCCGACAAGATCATAGCGAATTAAAATTCCAGTAAAATTCCACCCTCACTGCTTCTCAAGATCAAATGAAGCCAAGGCTCATGAAGACGGAAGAATATAACCTAATTTTATTTTAATTATACACACTGGCAAGGGACCGATTGGTCAGAGACTGTCTCGATTGCCGGACGGAGGATCGAGCTTTAAACAGTTATGGCAATGAACATTTAGCACGAATTTAGTGCTTTAAATAATAATAATGGCAGAGTGACTATCACAGCGTGTCGTCATATGGCCCCCCAAAAACTCTCAAAGTTAAAGCGTTCAGTGTCTTATGAAGAGCGTGTTACTTTGGTTGACTGGAGACAGCACACGCGGGCTAGACGCACTCACTGAGGCGAGAGAGAGATAGAGACCAACTCAAACCAACTCTTTCTCAGAGAGAGAGAGAGAGAGAGAGAGAGAGAGAGAGAGAGAGAGAGAGAGAGAGAGAGAGAGAGAGAGAGAGAGAGAGAGAAGGGTAAAGAAACGAAGAAGCTGGGGAAGAAAGGTCTCGTATCTCAGGAGATGACAGCAAGGCATGAACATACTTAGGGAATGGCAGAAGTCGTCCTGCAATTTCTTTTGGTCAGACGCCTCGAATATATATGACATGAAGCAAGTGTTGGGTTATTAGATTGAGTAATAAATTTAGTGCCCACTATGGAAACAACAACACTGGTTGCCAATACAAAACCATTTTATACATAATCTCAAAGTGATAAACATATTAAAATATACGTAAATAATGAATTTATTATTGTTTTTAAACTTACAAGAAAAGTAAACTTGAAAGAGTAATAGACCGCCTGGGAAATGGGAAAGGCTAAGGCAGTAAGAACTGATTCGAAAAAAAGGAAATGGTAGCTTCTGTTCATTGGATCAAGAGCTCTTTACCAGCTTCAAGGTACCACTGCTGAAAGGGTAAATAATAACAGCAGATTTTACCGTTACAATGAACGACGAAAGACTCAGGATTTTCATTTAAAATATTCTTTGCATATTAAATTCAGAAACTTAGAATGAACCAATAAGTCTCACCTGGGTTGAAGGTGGTATTGCCCACAGCAGTGAAGACACACACGTGCAACAGAACAAACCCTTATTGGGACAACTTTCCACTCTAAATAACTCTCCACAGAGGAAGACTGTTACCATAAAGTCTTGTTCTGTTACTTCTATTGCTGCTTGTACTCAAACGTTCATAATTCCAAAGGGTATTAGCAGATCCTGCCTCATGAATTACTTTTAATATGAGTAACTGATTAGTTAATCAAGAAAGAGTGCGTGGAGAAAGACATAAGCATGCAGAATAAGCATATATTTTGCTAAAATGTTTCATTCATATTACTTTAAATAGTGCTTCTCACAGCGAAACTTTGTCTAAATGAAGGCTAGCATGTTTATCTGTCCTCTTATTTGTCGAAGTTACGCCCTTAAAACTAGAAAAAAAACATAAGAGGGCAGACTGCATATATTTTGACTATAGGACGGTATTCGACAGGGTTACGTAACAGACCGACTCGCATGTTAGAGCCAAAGTAGGAGAGGCAGGAAAAGTGCTCCAGTGGTTTCTAGACTATCCGAAACACAGTACTGATGGAGACCGTATAGGACTTGGTAGCAGTAGCAAGCGAAGTCTCCTAGGGATCAGCACTCGAACCTATACTCCTCTGAGCGTGTAAACGACCTATCAGAAGGTACTGACTCTTGTGAATGTTTTCTGACCGTGCTGAATTTATAAGAATTCAAGTCAAAGAAAACCGAGAAAAAATGCCGGACGAATTCAACAAACTTCAGGAGTCGCTCAGCGAGTAATTGTTGGAATTCAACCCAACTAGAGAGAGAAAAACAGAGAGAGAGTAGAGAGAGAGAGAGAGAGAGAGAGAGAGAGAGAGAGAGAGAGAGAGAGAGAGAGAGAGAGATACACAGACAGACAGACAAAGAGACATACAGACAAAGAGACAAACAGACACAGAGACTAAGGACTGGGGGAAGACAGGGTAGGGAATAACACAACATGAGAAGGAAAATGAGTTGGAGGCGAGTAATACATACAACAACACTGGATATACACCTAAACTTCATATAATCACAAAGCTGGCAAATGTAAAAAAAAATACCTTTACAAATAAAAGCGAAAAAAAAAGTCACTTAAGGAATCAAAGGTCACTAATTCCAGGTCATTCATAAAATATGCATCATGCGTGGATTACACCCTGTTAAGCCTGTAAATGAACTTGATATCTGAAAGTTTATAGCCTAAGGAGACTAGAGCAAAAAGAAAGAACTATGAAGAAAGACTAGAAACGCAAGCCACACAACACTGGAAGAGAGAAGAATCAGGAGGCAAAACAAAATATTTTTATAAAATAATGAAAGGTATGAAGTAGACTGGGAAAGCATGTTTAGCATTTTAGACACAAAATAAGTGATGATAGATAAAAACTAAAATACTAGCCACATGAACCACAGGAATCTTAGAAAATAATTACTCAATAATAGAGTACTAATAAAGTAGGAGCTGGATGAGGAGATATTGCAAGTAAACTTCATTTACATTTTAAAAAATAAATATGATTGGGCCCAAGAGGAGTCAACAATGGCAGTCCCTTGAAGGTAGAGTGGTTGGCCCAAGAGTAAAATATACACTCATGACAAAACCTTGAAAAGGTTTAAAAAAAACCAAGGGGGATAAAATGACGGTCACTGACCATGTTTCAAAACTAGAAATGATGCGAAGGTTTGAAACCAAATCAATAATATAACTGAAAGGAGTACATTATGATGCAGGGCTAGAGACAAGGGCAAGAGGTGACATGATGACAGTAATAGGAAAAATACTCGGACTAATTGATGACAGACTTCGTCTTATAATGCAAGATCAGGTACAGAGGGACATCAATGTAAATTAAAAACAAACATTAATCACAGGAATGTTAGGAAGCACTTTTCAGTCTCAGGGAAGCAGGAAAGTGGAATGAATTGTATGTGGAAGTGGAGGAAAGCTCCAAATATAATTTCAAAAGTGTATATGATAGAGCCCCAAAAATCAGACACTCCTACCTACCTACCCACCCACCCAAAGCCCACACACACACACACGAGGGGCCAAGAGCTGTGACTCGACTCCTGCATTCATAATTGAGTATACACGCACATACAGAAGAGCTGTGAATCGACCCCTTCAACCACATATAGGTGAGTACACACACACAAACACATCAGCTGGAAAGCTTCTCTTGGGAATATGCCTGTCATTTACCCTCCCTGCAAAGATAATCTGCAAATATAGAGTTCCTCCAGCGGAGAGGGTCTCCGGAGCAACCAGCGGCTCATTATCATCAATAAATTCGAGCTCATCTTCATCCTAAACGAAATAAGAGAAAATCCAGACAAATTTCAGTCTTCCCTTGCCCTGGGCCAATTTGCAGAGTGGCACCATAATTATATTTCGAGAGGTCTTCAAGTGAATTAGGAAAGAAATGTGGTAGTGCCGGCTAAGCCAGACCCCAGGAATCATTTGTCTCAATTTCCCACCCGTTTTGTTTGCTACCTGCTCGAAAATAAGACTTTTCGGCTTTGTATACAAGAGAGGCTAGTAATCTAATTGACATAGGTAGCTTTGGGAGTTCATGTTTAAGCTGCACTGTTGATTTTGTTTTTGTCTTGGTGTGCATCTAGAAATTTGTGTGTGTGTGTATGTATGTACTCACCTATAAGTTGTTGCGGCGGTCGAATCCTAGCTCCTAGCATCGAAATGATCCACAGGGATCCATCGTCCTTTGTAAGTTTTGAATTAAGCCACTTCACATTCTACTTCTCATGCAATGCGGCATTTTCTTAGGTTATTTCTATGCGGCATATTTGTCGGTGTGCTTTACAGTATGGTCTTTGCAAGTTAACTTGCAGCCATATTCACTAGTAATGACTTAATAGCTTCATTAGTTACCACATTAGATCGAGTGATTGGGTCTTTGTAAAATAGTTCGAGTCTCTCAGATATGTGTGTTGCCATTTGATCATCCTCCAGGAAGCGACACAACAGTCGACTAACATTCAGGTATGTATTTACTGATAGGTGAAGAGAGACAGCATGTGCATGGACATTCGAACTTGGGACTAACTGTCTGTAAGGCGACTTCGTTGACCACTGCACTTCAGAGTGAGTGTGTGTGTACTCACCTAGTTGTGGTTGCAGGGGTCTATTCACAGCTCCTGGCCCCGCCTCTTCACTAGTCGCTACTAGATCACTCTTTCTGCTCCATGAGCTTTATCATACCTCTTCTTAAAGCTATGTATGGATCCTGCCTCCACTACAACACTTTCAAGACTGTTCCACTTCCTGACAACTCTGTGGCTGAAGAAATACTTCCTAACATCCCTGTGATTCATCTGAGTCTTCAGCTTCCAACTGTGACCCCTTGTGTGTGTGTGTGTGTGTGTTAGTTACCAAGTAGACAGTTGGTAGGTATATAGAGGTTAGTAAATAGACAGATTAGTAGGTTGGTAAATAAGTAGGAGGGGAGGTAGAGAGGTAGGTATGCACTCATATCTCTCCATTAGGAGTGGATGGAGAGTGTGTCAGCCCTCTAGAGCAGGCACCCGATACACTATCAGGTCAAGTGGACACACTCCATACCCAAGACTCAACCTCATGACTCCACCCTAAACCTCAAAGCATATTCTTCAACATCTTAACTAACAGCTAATTAACCAACACAATCTTCCTTCAAAGAAAATGTACACATCTTACAGTATTTCATCTGCGGTAATAACCGGAAAACTGAACAAAAAGTGGTACAAGTTTTTGACGTTGGAACAGAAAGCAATCATTGAGAAGGATATGAATAGTAGCCACTTGGAGAGGGAAGGATGCCAGGTGCTTGAAGCCGAGGCACCACCACCACCACTCTGGCCTCGTGTTACAGTGCCGGAGATGACGCTAAGGTGCTCTTGAGTGCCGCCCTCTTCATGACGGAACTATTTTAAAATCTCTTGTCGGGAATAATAAACAGACGCAATTGACCAGCGGAGATTAGTGTGTACTCACCTAATTGTGGTTGCAGGGGTCGATACTCAGCTCCTGGCCCCGCCTCTTCGCTGTCCGCTACTGGGACTCTGCTCTCCCTGCTCCATGAGCTTTATCATACCTTGTCTTAAAACTATGTATGGTTCCCGCCTCCACTATATCGTTCGCTAGACTATTCCACTTCCTAACTACTCTATGGCTGAAGAAATGCTTCCTAACATCCCTTTGACTCATCTGAGTCTTCAGCTTCCAATTGTGCCCCCTTGTTTCTGTGTTCCCTCTCTGGAACATCCTGTCGCTATCTATCTTGTCGATTCCCCGCAGTATTTTGTATGTCGTTATCATGTCTCCTCTAACTCTCCTGTCCTCCAGTGTTGTCAGGCCGATTTTCCTTAACCTTTCATCGTAGGACATTCCCCTTAGCTCTGGAACTAACCTTGTCGCAAATCTTTGCACTTTCTCTAATTTCTTGACGTGCTTGACCAGGTGTGGGTTCCAGACTGGTTCTGCATACTCTAGTATGGGCCTGACGTACACTGTGTACAGTGTCTTGAACGATTCCTTGTTAAGGTAACGGAACGCTGTGTGTGTGTGTGTGTGTGTGTGTGTGTGTGTGTTTGTGTCTGTGTGTGTGTCTGTGTCTGTGTGTGTGTCTGTGTCTGTGTGTGTGTCTGTGTGTGTCCGCGCTCGCGCGCGTGCGCGTTCGTGAGCGCATGTTTCTTTAGAATACAGTCTTCTCTATCTGTTTTTGAAGCATACTATGTTGATGGGTCAGCACCCTCTTCACTATCTTTACCTAATAAATTGTACTATTAATACAACCTATCATTATCACTAAGAAGAGTCATGTATACATCATGAGATGGACCGTCGCAGTGTTGACGCTTCTCAGGTCACCTCACAAATTCATCACTCTTTCTTTTATAGCTTTTTCTTACAATCCTGTGAAATTATTATTTTTTCCTAAGTATCTTGTAATTGGCTTTTCTTATACGATAGAGAGGAAAGAGAACTCGTCGTGTTCTGTTACATGCACTTCACGTTACACCATCACCTGTACTTCACGATACATCACCTGTACTTCACGATACATCACCTGTACTTCACGATACATCACCTGTACATCACGATACAACACCTGTACTTCACGATACATCACCTGTACTTCACGATACATCACCTGTACTTCACGATACATCACCTGTACTTCACGATACATCACATGTACTTACAACAGCACATTAGACCTACAGCTGTACTTAATCTCCCACCATTAATATTCCACTTGTAGTTCACTAACTTACAAGTAACCGTGCTGTTTAAATGGCTTATAGAACGCACTTGTGGCTTAGATCCTGCACCTGACTTAGTTCGCCTAAGGCTTAGACTCTAAGCCGTTCTTGTATGTTGGTTTTCTGGTGACTAGCAGCAGTTTTCTGCTGAAAGGGACTAAGTCCTGCACACATAAAACAGACATAGGTGCCAGCGTCACTACTGACTTGTGTAGTAGAAGTCAATAGTTGAAGATAAAGGCTCTGAGAAGCAGCAGTCTTTAAAGCGGCAGACTCAGGTTCGACTCTTGGCGGAGCCTTCCTTTTCTTTTTTTTTCTTCCTTTCGCTCGACTGAGACAAATTAGTTCAATATAAAATATGCACATTTTTTTTTAAAAATGTGAAAAAATCAACATTATTCAGAAAGATTATTATAAACTTTATGAAATTATAATCTTTGGAAAGTGTTGAAGTTGTAAGGGTCACAAAGCGCTTAAGAAATGGGAGGAACTTAGGCTTGAATGAGGAAGTTCATCTGAGGAGACACAGGTGGACTTCTGGAGACACGGAACTAGGAAAAGCACTAGAAAATGGAAATGGGGAGTGTGGAAGGGTTGAAATCCTGGAGCGAACGGATGGAGACCTGGAAACAGGATTCAAAGATAAGCAGAGAGAAGGCAATAGAAAGAGGGGCGTACCTTGGAAAAGTTTGAAAGAGAGAATACCTGTGGGACACAGGTGGATTCCTGGAAATATGGACCTGAGGGAATCCCCAAGACGGTAGAGAGTGGGGGGAGGGGACACAAAAGACCACTGGCCTCCACGTGGCAGGGTCTGGTAACTCAAAGATAACTAACACTGAGGCTGACAGTGGTCGCATACTTTTTTTTTGTAATTAATGATTTTTTTTTTACAGAACACAAAGATGTAAGAAGCATATTTGTTTAATGGTAGGGTGGTTGAACAGTGGAATCATTTGATTTGTGATGCCGATCACAGTAATCTAAGAGAGGGAGAGGGACAAGAGCTAGGTCTCGACCCATGCAAACATAATTCGGTGAATACACACACATACACACAAAAGATAGTGAAGACTGAGAAACCTGGGTCAGAGAGATGATAGCAGGATAAAGGAGATGACAGATTTATTGAGTAATTAACAGGGTGAAAGAGATGACAACAGGGTGAGGGAGTTTACAGCTGATTCAGGGAGATGACTGGCGGGTGAGTGAGATGAGGGAAGAGTGAAGGGGATGACACAAGACATAAATCGCTGATTTTGGGATATGTAACGCACGGTGATGATTGTGTATTATGAGAATTGGCCAAATTTATTTTCTAGCCGAAGAGATCAGGAAAGTTTTTGTGTTTGATGGCCAAAGTGACTCCAGCACTGTCATAGCTACTGTAACTAAAGTGACTCCAGCACTGTCATAGCTACTGTAACTAAAGTGACTCCAACACTGTCATAGCTACTGTAACTAAAGTAACTCCAGCACTTTAGGAAAGTAATCTTTAAAACTGCCGAAGGAAACTTTTGAAACTGCCTTAGCTACAGACTGATATTTTTTTTATTTTCATGGCATCTTTTCGTCGGTAAACAGTCATTAATAACTAAAACAGTTAAGTTCTGTGTCACCCTTTGCCTGTTAAACAGTATACGTCAGAAATGTGATTGGCAATGATGGATAAGACAAAGGTAAGTAATGAACAGACGGACCTTAGAAATGTGTCTCACATGCATTCACATAAAACAACATAATTTAAGATAGTAATAAATCATTGTATAAAACAGTTGTGGCGGACATTAACAATATGGCGGACTAGCCAGGTTGCAGGATCAACAATGGTCAACTTGCTGCCAGATTGCAGAATCAGCTGCCAAAATATATTTTCTTAAGTTAATTTATTTTATGTGTTCTGAGGATAGTGTTATTTTTTATTAATATTGTTTTGGGAGATATGGAAGGTGGAAGTAGAAAAACATTCATGAACATTGCAGCAACATCAAAGAACAGCATATTAACATAAAATAATGGTATACTAACACTCAAAAAATTATACAGAATCACGCAAGAACAGCACAGTAACTTATAAAACAGTACATAAACACACAAAAACAGCACAGAAACCTATAAAACAGTACATAAACAAACAAGAACAGCACAGTAACTTACATAACATTGCAGAAAAACACAAGAGCAGTATGGCAAAGCACAAGAAAAGCACAATAACATACGAAGAAGTAGAGGAACAATAACAATAATGGTATAGTGTCACATAAGAACGGTAGAACAACACTTAAGAAAAGTACAGTATCATGCAGAACATACATGTGAAATATAACAGCTTGATTCTGGCAATCGCTGCTTCGCATAATCTTAGAGGTTTTGTGTTGCCCATACACAGTTTCCTGACAAACAGATTACATTGATACCAGTGCTCTCAGGTCTCAGGGTATCTGTGAGTTCTTGTCTAGAAAGGCTGATATACTTCAACATAAAAGTTATACCAATCTATCGAAAATAATAAAGGCGAAACCCAACGAAGATAGTAAAAATATGTTAAATATTTTTCAGTTTACTACTTCTGAACGGCTTCAATATTTAAAGTCTGACGCATCTTAGGGAGAACGACTCAACTGATCAGCTTCAAACTTTTACTACAGGTGGGGTTTCCTGAACACAAGGTTCACACTGATATTCGCTGCCCTAACTCCCAGTTTACGAATTTTATTGAGTAAAAGGGTTATTCAATTTTAATCAGCAATTAAAGAATGCTTCTTCTAACTGCCTTCAAAATATTATTGACGATACATTCTATAAAAAGGATGATAACCATTAGTCCGAGTAGCCACAAATATGAAATTTTCCTGAAGTAGTTAAAACAATTGGAATCTTTGAAATAAAATCAATTACTAGAGAATGGCATTTTTGATCGGCTTTAAACTTTTACCATTGATGGGCTTCATTAAAACACAACTTTGATCTACGTAAATTTAAATTTGTCAATTTTATTAAATAAATTATTTCATAAGTAGACAATGCCTCTTCTGATCGTCTTCAAACCCTAAATACTGGTGTATCTTATTTAGAAGTATTTTTGTATTGTGATGAAATTAAGACACATATGCAACATCAGGGTATCTTTATTGTAGACGTTTCGCCATCCAGTGTCTTTATCAATACAAATTCTAGGACATTATTTGAAGACAGTAGAATTATATACACCTGGAAACATGAACCTGGGGAGGGACTTGCTGACCTTGAGGAAGTGGGGAAGGGTGAATATCCGAGGGGACACGGATGGATACCTGAAACGATGGACCTTAGCGAGGCAATAATAAAAGAACGCGCTGATCTTAGGGAAGTGAAGAAGGGAAGATATGCAGACATCCGGGGGCCCACCGATGGATTACTGGACACATGAACCTCGGGAAGGCGAGGATATTTGGTTATTGAAGCAGACCTTGGGGAAGGGAAAACATCTGAGGGGGTCACAGATGGATTCCTGGACACATGAACCTCGGGAAAGCATAAAAAATGCAGTAAGGGATGGGGGTGGACCTTAAAGACGAACCACTGGCCTCCACGTGGCAAGGTCTGGTAACTCAGAAATAACTCTGAGGCTGACAGTGGTCGTAAATATATTTTGGTAATTCCAGGTGGAAGAAGCAATAGTAGAGAGAGTTTTAATAGCAGTGAAAGAATTAGTAATAGTGGTGGAAATGGACACAAATCCTTTAGACAAAACTACTAATTCGACGACGGCGAAATAACTTGACTTTTTTTTATACCCGTTTAACTGCCTTTTAATTTGCTTTTTCTGAACTACTTCATCATTACGTAATCCATGCGATAACTGGAGACTTTTGTTACTTGACTGTATAAGTTTCAATTTGTCTCTTATGAAATAAATTCTAAAATTAATTTCTATTCCACAAACAATGAGGCTGTGCAGCCCTCAAGAGACTTAGTGCAGCTGGCACAGTATAATAATAGTGACGAGGATCACACCTCAGATAAACTACATCCTTCCTCAGGGAAACAAGAAAAATTCTCGTGTATTCTTCGCAGGTTAGTAAACTCTTTCCCAAAACCTGCACACATCTACACATTTCCATCACTTGCGAGCTCCGTAGTTCACATCAAAGACTTGCAACTATCTAAAATGCTGGGCACAGCACCTCACTCTGGCGACACTCTGGAATCCTTTCTAGTATCAGCAAAGTTGTCATTAAATTATTAACAACAAGAAACTCGCTACCTGCTGTCACCTCCCTGTTGGCATTGTCCTCGCCGAGCTCTTATCTCCCTCACCCTGTTATCATCTCTCTCGGCTGGCTGTTATCTTCCTAATCCTCTTCCTTCATCCACTATTAGTCTCAGTTATCACAAGTAAGCCAGTGGCTTACTTCTCACGTAAATTTGAAGCCTATCAGCGGGGTTATTCAAAATGGACATGGAAAATCTGGCTCTGGTTCTTGCTCTGGAACACTTTGACGTGATCAATCACATCATCACAACACGCAATCATCATCTTTAGTGGCCATTATTCACTGACTTACCTCCAAGTCTGGCAGTACACGGTTCTCACCGTGTCTTGTTTTCATATTATCTTACTGCACATATTCTCTGTAAATTTCACTCATTTAGTATTTACTCTCTGCTGCATTTTTGCTCGTTCCTACATTGGTTATAGTGCTAATACAGTACGATCAGGTACACAGGCCACCAGACTACACCTGTGTTCGCAATTCTCTGACTGGTTTATATAATGAGGAGAAAAGAATGCAAATATCAACTATTATAAAACATCAGTTCACAGAAACTCTACTCCATCCAGCAAATCTCAATTCTTGGCACCTTACCACCAAGGTACAATCAATCATCTCAACAAAGTGGCCAACATAATCACTTTCTATTCTAACAAACTGGGGTACCTATTTTCCAAGAAATAAAAGCATTCAGTTACACAAAACACACCAGGGGTCTAGCAGATACTATGCAAAGGCTGCAGCCAAGTATACATCGCGTTGACAGGCCAAATGTTATCTACGAGAGTCATCGAACACCAGAGGGCAACACGTTATCCGCAGGATAATCCAGCTGTTTTTTTTTTTTAGCAAGTTAGCACCTACAGTCCCAATTTTCATTGAGAAGCTTCCGTCATCAAACAAATCACACTGCAGTTACAAACGCAGAATCACAGAATCTGCCCTCATAGCTACCACCCTTAAATTTAACATCTCACAGGGACAATGGAAAATAAACGTCATTTCAAAATTCGCCCTCAAGACGTACATACCAGCATCCAACCTAACGTAGAACGCCAGTACAAGATCAGGAATTACATAGAACAGAGAAATTTCCTACCCAAATTTTAAGCTGTACTTCAAAACCTGTCATCACACTCAATCGTTGACCTCTCAACCCACGCACCGACTTCACGTTCCAGTCTTACTTGTATGGTTTAGAGGCTCAACCTTCCTATAATTTCATGTTCTCCTTTTACTTGAGTATCTGCTGAAAAGGACCCCAGCATGTGGTCGAAATATAGAGATCAATTAATTTTTTGAGTTTCTGTTTTCATGTGGGTTATTATTGAGGATTAATATCTAGTTTTCCAAGGAGTAAACATGGCAACACAGAGAGATGCACTCATGGCAACACAGATACACTCATGGCAACACAGAGAGATACACTCATGGCAACACAGATATATGCACTCATGGCAACACAGAGATACACTCATGGCAACACAGAGATACACTCATGGCAACACAGAGATGCACTCATGGCAACAGAGATGCACAGCTGGGTTTCTCACACTCCACTCATCCAACCCACGTTTCTTAGTCTTACCATCTTTTTCTTTTAATGTAGTTTTAGTTTCGTTCCTCAATCGTTTTGTTTACGTCTTCATACGTATAAATTTCAACTTATAATCTTACATTATGCATTTGCATATACAACGCATTTCAATATCACCTAACGCTTTCACTGTAGTTCATTATACATCTTTAGCTGTAACTAACCTTAGCTCACCTCTTGTTCACAATTACAGCTGATACCGTAATTTGTTATTCACCGTAACATTGCAAGAACAACAGTAATGTGAGTAAACACAGTCAATAACAACACCATTTGATTGTTTTATGAATATTCACCATGAGTAAACACACAGTAACATACACGGCAGGAGTAGACACCAACAGACGTGTATGTGTGTGTGTGTGTGTGTGTGTGTGTGTGTGTGTACTCACCTAATTGTGGTTGCAGGGGTCGAGACTCAGCTCCTGGCCCCGCCTCTTCGCTGTCCGCTACTGGGTCTCTGCTCTCCCTGCTCCATGAGCTCTATCATACCTCGTCTTAAAACTATGTATGGTTCCTGCCTCCTTACGTGTTGTGTGTGTGTGTGTGTGATAGATTTCTGGATACATAAACCTGGAGAAAACAAGAATACTGATTGCTGGGACAGACCTTGGGGAAGTGGGGAAGGGAGATATCCGGAGGCGGACGAATGGATTCCTGGATACATTAACCTTGGGAAGGCTGAGTTTGGAAGGCAGAGATAAGAACACAGGGAGGCGAGGCTGGCCTTAGGGAAGTGAGGAAGGGGCGACATCCGGGGGGCCCATGGATGGATTTCTGGACACATGGATCTGGGAAGTGGGTGGGTGGACCCTAAAGGCGAACCCTTGGCCTCCCCTTGGCAGGGTCTTGTAACTCGGAGATAACTCTGAGGCCGACAGTGGTTGCAGATGATAATAATAATTAAAAATAATATTAAGAATACATTTAGTTAATTTTAGTTTCTTGCCATTAGCTTTGCCATACATAGCGGAACATGTAAAGATATGCATGCTTTTCAAAGCAGGTGGTGCAGCCTCTATATTAGACCATCAGCATAAAAACAAGGAAGTACACAATGCCCTCTTTTCACTGCTCGTTCTCTAACTCACACGATAAATGTGAAATATTCTGTTCTTTATCTTCCTTATATTTCCTAGCTTAACATCTATCACTGATGCATCCGGTGTCTTCATTTCCTGCTCTTCTTGTTCTCTCCAATACTTTTGTGAAAATGGCCTCTCTGACACTAGCAATACCTTTTTATTGCAGAATGAAATAATGTAGATTATCCAATGAACTTTTATCACAGATCATTGAAAAATTAGACATAGTCAGGGTGGTTCTCCTATACACCTTCACATGAAGGTCACATTTTACCTTCACATGAAGGTCACATTTCACCTTCACATGAAGGTCACATTTCACCTTCACATGAAGGTCACATTTCACTTTCACTTGAAGGTCACATTTCACCTTCACATGAAGGTCACATTTCACCTTCACTAGAAGGTCACATTTTACCTTCACTTGAAGGTCACATTTCACCTTCACTAGAAGGTCACATTTCACCTTCACTTGAAGGTCACATTTCACCTTCACTTGAAGGTCACATTTCACCTCCACATGAAGGTCACATTTCACCTCCACATGAAGGTCACATTTCACCTTCACTTGAAGGTCACATTTCACCTTCAATTGAAGGTCACATTTCACCTCCACATGAAGGTCACATTACACCTTCACTTGTCCCACGAGTAATATTCAGTTTCTTTTTTTGTGTTTTCTCTTGTAATATACATAAATTTATTTGTAGTATTTCCATAATTTCAACTTTCATTTTTATTATTTTTAACTGAAAAATATAAATAAAACTTAATATTAATTATTTAAATAAACTCTGCTCCTCTCAGTTGCTAATGAAACACTTTCGTAAGAGGGGGAGAGTTTCTTTGATGTTGTAGGGTTCTTGTTTTAAGGAATTAGATCCTTTCCTCCGATCATACTTTATTGTCAACAACTAGCCAAGCAGTGTTTGAACTCTTCAGATTCGGTACTTCATTAATTTATTAATAATAATTTCTTCGTTGGATCAAAACTAAATGTTACACATTTTCAATGTACAACAAAAAATGTGGATCTCGATCAAAAAAGGAAAAACTAAAAAAAAAGTACCGAGAAGCTGCCTGGAACTGAACTTAAGTTTAGTGCAGCTGAGTCAGCCAGGCTGACAGCAGAGTCAGCCAGGCTGACAGCTGTATCACAGAACTGTGCTCTATTTTTATTGTGTATTATTATGTAATCCATATAAGTTTTATCCTGATGTTTAGCTTTACCTTTCATCTACACACACACACACCACTCCAAACCCCAAGCCACAAACACACATACAAGTAGACACTTTCTTATAAACATATCTGCACTCTCCCACACTGTTAACAATACTGTATAAGTATTGAAAGACACCAAAATTCTTGATTATATATTTTCAATTTTCTTAAGAAAATGGAATGCTGGTTTACAATGTTTTGATGACATCCTTTAAGAAAGATGTGAAAATGTGAAGACGTGACTAACTTGAGGTTAAGGTTAAGACACTCTTATGAATCATCTTACGAAAAATTAAGTTTAATTAGAATTAATTATAAAACAGTTGAATAAGTCTTTTAGTTTTCACGTACATATTCTTCTCACCTCCTCTGTAATGATAATAAAAGTTCACCATAGACACAAGACAAAAATTCTCGGAGAATAAAATAATAATTATCAACTCTAACGACTCGATCACTTGTCTTAAAAAGAATTTTGGTGGTGGCTCCTGCAACCCGGCCAGTACGTCTCTATTAATGTGCCCGATACTGTTGCTATGTACTGTGATGTATGGATGTTACACAGTCAATGTTGTGGTACACTAAACTGTGTTGTAGCAACAAATGGCGCAAAACCGACGTGAGTTGAAACAATTGCAGAGAGGAATTGGTGAGTGAGAGTTGAAAGTCTATCTGCTACACGAGAGTCATTAAGGCTGTTTGTGACTGTTTCACCACCAGTTAAGAATACTTTAATCTATATTATAGTGTTTACATTTATCTTTCAGCATATATATACTCGAGAGGTGTGGGTCTCTCAGTGTATATGTACTGAGAGTTAAATTTAAACACTATTTCAAAGAATTAAGTATTCTTGACTTGTGGTGAAACGGTGACTTACTTGAATTATAATTTTTTAGAATTTTATATGTATTTTATTACTGTATTTTTATAGTGGTAATGATTTTTTTTTAATTTTGATATTATTCTCATTAGTTATTCAAGATAATAACAATAATAATATTACACTTTTGTTTGCTGTGTAAACTGAATCATCATTTTTTTGCATAGTTGTAAAAAATTATTATTTTTACTAACTTGGTATTCAACATTTGTACAGTTGAGTACTGATGTTATAATAATTATTTTTTATTTTTGTTAATACAATCAGTGTTCTGGAACTCATACCACTCCTCAAAAGATTTATTTGCATAGAAATGCTTCTTGAACTTTATTCCATCAATTTTTTTGTCAGGAGATCGAGTCTCCCAAGATAATAGTTTTCAATTCTTCCCATAAAGTTTTTATCGTGTGGGT
Source organism: Cherax destructor (assembly GCA_009830355.1). Taxonomy (NCBI): domain Eukaryota; kingdom Metazoa; phylum Arthropoda; class Malacostraca; order Decapoda; family Parastacidae; genus Cherax; species Cherax destructor. The sequence continues at coordinate 126,887 of WNWK01001435.1, read as the reverse complement.
GGGAAAGGTGGAAGGTGAATGAACAATACATTGCTTTTTGAAGGTTCAATAAAGACATATATACTTAAGAAAATTTATTAAAGGAAATGGTTCACCACGAGTGGTTTCTTCACTTCTAATATGAAGCCATTTATTAGGAATGAAGAAGTCAGTTGTGGTGAAACGTTCATTTTAATAAATGTCTTGAACTATACATAAGTAACTTTTCCCCATACTGGATAAACTTCTCTCACTTCCTTGTAGCTTAATATTTCCTAGATGTGTATAAATATTAACTTCCTATGTGTAATTAACTGTTTGATGTCAATTACTTGTGTTGCTGGGCCGTCTTGTTATAATTATTAAAATTTCCAATATTTATTGTGCTCACTTTCTTCTAGAGGTCATTCAATTTCTAAAATATTCTATTGTTGAAGAAAAATATCTAGTTTTTTATTTCATTTTTTTTTTTTTCAAGACTTCTTCCAGAACCTAAGACGAGTCTGAGTATAATTTTCGTTTGTTTCATAATGAAGCAATACAATCTTTAAGTGAGTTTTACCAAATGAAAAAGAATTCAGATAACAATTACACATTAATAAAAGATTATGTTATGTCAGGCCGCAGTTTGCCTACAAATTATCACAAAGTTCACTACACATTAATGATTGAGTTTAACGTATACAAAACAGCGTCCCACACCAGTCATACAGCACAGCACAACACAGTATATCAAAACACTCATACATCACAACACAACATAGTGTATCACAACATTCATACGTCACAACACAACAGTGTGTCAACATTCACTGTGTAAATCACAAAACGGTGAGTCTTGAACCCATGGCAACCGAGTACTAATCCATGGCAGGCGAGTACTAACCCATGGCAGGCGAGTACTAACCCATGGCAGGCGAGTACTAACCCATGGCAGGCGAGTACTAACCCATGGCAACCGAGTATAACCCATGGCAACCGAGTATAACCCATGGCAGGATAGTACTAACCTATGGCAGGTTAAATAACAAAAAGGCACAATACCGTGACTGGAACTATACACACACAACCCGCACATATAAAAGAGAGGAGCTTACGACGACGTTTCGGCCCGACTTGGACCATTTACAAATGGTCCAAGTCGGCGCGAAACGTCGTCGTAAGCTCCTCTCTTTTATATGTGCGGGTTGTGTGTGTATTGTGTCTATGGCAGGTTAGTATTAAAACTGGCAGACCTCTGGGAATTTTTGACCATTGTGTTATTACTGTTTCAGGAGTCATTCATAGTGTAATATATGCAATAAGTCATACATCATAGTACATCACAACATACAGCAACGTAGCATCGTAGACACTTACTGAGAGACATACTGGCCAAGTTGCAACAGTGACCGACAAATTCCATTTTGTCAAGTCTTCCGAATTGACAGTTTTATTTTTATCCCCGAGAGTTTTGCTGTTGTTGTCGTTAATTTTGCGGTGGTGATGATTCTTAAGAGTGTCTTCCTTGCTTTATTCACAAGTTCCTCATATTTGTCACTTCACATATTCACATCTTTCACAAAGGATGTCATCGAAGTACCGTAAATTATCATTCTAGAATTTATTTATAAATAAAAATTAAATATATAGTCAAGAATCTTGCTGCTAAATCCATTGTACTGACTTACTATTTTTTTTTTAATTTTAACAAAGGTGTGGGAGAGAGCACATAGGCTAATGAGATTGTGTACACATGTCAGTGTGTATGTGGGTTCGTCACATGGCGTTCGGTGTGAGATGTGTGTGCAGTTGTATAATATATGAATTTACATTTTACAGTGAGACGAGCTGATTATGTGGGTTGTTTGACCATGTGCTTATGTTTAATACACAAGATTGTTTATTTCTTTTGTATGTGTAGACACACAAATGTTTGAAAATACTCATATGTGAACGAGGATTTATGGTTCTTTGTGTGTCGTGCAAATAAATATTTATGAATAACAGGACAAAATAAATCTTATTCATATATATCACAGTTTTCCTTGAGGTGGAGAAAAAGATTAGCATATGGACACTCGTCTATACACACAAAAACTAAGAAATACACTTATACAGCTGTAATTTTTTTCATTGACTAGCCTCTACTTGGAGGGTGAGAACTTGGTCTTGTCTAGCTGGCGTACGATCGCGGCTGTCTTGGTAGGTGTAATTACTGGACGCAGTTTTGTGTCACCTCCAGTAATTCCACCCAGCTGGACAGTCTCTACAGCAGACCAGCTAGATAAGACCAAGTTTCCATCCAACAAGGTCACTTAGGGGTGACGAAAACCGCTGACTTTGGTAAAGTGGGGAAGGGAGATATCCTGGAACGAACGGATGGATTCCTGGAAACATGAACCTAGGGAATGCTGAGGCTGGAAAGACAGAAATGAGAACACAGGCGAGGCTGAACAGGAAAGTGAAGGGACGACATCCGGGGCCACGGATGGATTCTTTAGCACGTGGACCTAGGAAGCGGGTGGGTGGACCCTAAAGATGAACCATTGGCCTCCACATGGCAGGATCTGGTACTTCAGAAATAATTCTGAGACTAACAGTGGTCGTAAATAATAAAATAACAACAACAATAATAATAATACGTAGGTAATTTCAGTTTCTTCCCATTGGCTTTGTCATACACTGGGGAACAGATGAACATATGGATCCTTTTCCCAGCAGCTGGTACAGCCTCCACATTAGACCATGATAAAACCAAGTCCTGCCTTCACTGCTCGTACGCTCCTGTGTACAGTGTTACACAGGCCATTCCCAAGTGGTTTCCATGTGATAACTGGAATATTTGATGGAGTGTGTAGGTGTCATTTTGTCACTATTATTATTGCTGCTATTACCATTTGTCACTATAATTTTTATTTTTGTCACTATTGTCACATTATTGTACTATTTTGCCTTGACGATGTTGAGGGTTTATTGTTCCAAGTAACTGGACATATCTTCTCTTTGCTTGGATTGAATTTTAATGCCTCCTACTCCACAGGCTCTGTGACCTACGGGTTTAGCGGTTTCAGCTGATTAAAATATTATAATTATGAATAGCATCAATATTTAACAGCTGATGCATCGTATGAAATGTATGAACCGTTTCATTGGTTTAACTTGCGTAGGCACAAATTCTTCTGGATTTGTGCAATAACTGAAAAATGCATCTTTGTCAGCTTTAAACTTTTAGTTCTGTGTTTTTCCTCCATGGAAGCAGTCAGTCTCTTGTTATTAAGTTATGTATGTTATCATGTGCTAATTTTAATAATGAAATAGGTTTCTGTGAAATAATTGAGTGTTTCTTCTGATTAGAAATAAGTCAGTGTTTAACTATATTTGGTTATCCTAGGTTAAATAAACTTATTGATCTTTTATGTATCTATAACATCTGTAAAAATTATAAAAATTATAAAGAACATTGTCAAGGAATATACAGCTGTTCAAGTTCCCCTGTGGAAAATTTTACTGGGAAAAAAAACTTATAACAGAAAAAAAGAGTAAGGGTCAAACAAATTAAGGAAAAATTTAACACCTTTATTTAATAAACCCAACTTTAAAAATAAAGAACTGAGCAAAGCTAAACATTAAAACAAAATTAATTCTCAACCAGAGGAACAAGTAGACGTCAGTGTCAAGTGTTGTTCTTCACAAGGCGATGAAACTGTCATAAATGTCAAGAGTGTACCGACGCCACAGACAGGTCAATTGATGAGGTGAAGAAAGCAAGGTGGCTCAGACACCACCGAGTTACAGATAGTTAACCGGGCAGACCATGGCCACTGATGATCTAAATGAAGATTGTGAAGTCTGAGTAGCTCCGTAGAGATACATCTAGTTCACGCTTTGTTTACTCTCCCATCAAAACAGATAGTTACAAAAATCCCGTTTCCATCCAGCTCTAGCTCCACGAGGGCCAAGTCAAGAACAGAGGACTGCGAGAAAACAAAAACTATAAAGATAAGTAATGATAAAGGCCAAGGCACTAGACAACACTTAACACAGTAAGGAAGTCCACTTGGAGCCTGCAAACACACTAGAAAATCCAAACACAGGAACACTAATACTTAAGTGAGTAGGTGAAGTCAGGAGACAAAAGTGGCCTCCCCAAAAGAAAGAAAAAAAATAGGAAGAACAATGGAGAAACCCAAGAAAGTCGAGAAGAAAAACAGCAGATGACGAAACAGAGATTAAAGATAATTTACTCGCTAGACGGCGTCAAATACCTCTTCTCTTGGTCTACACTGTACACCAAGTTTAGATGATGATGAGAATTAGTGTTGAGAGAGACTTAAGAAGCATCAAGTGGGTCTGGCAATTGAGGAATGTCGCTGAGGCAACAACACTCACAGGCACACTGAGGTAAACACACATCCTGACAGGAAATACCTTACGTAAACTTCGCTGTATTTTCCTCGGAGAGGGAGAGGGGGGGGCGTGGAATATTAAGAACATTACATCTGTGAACCTGTGTGTCACTGGTGCTTCTGCTCGACAGGTCGCCACCACCCCAGCCTCCCTGATGCCCTTTCTAACTCCATTTCCATTTTCTGTGCCTCTCCATAAGTCCTTTTTTCTTTGCTTTTGTCTATATACCAGTTTGCTTGTTGGACTCGATACCTTTTTTCCTCTGTCTGGCGCTTGCGATCAGGTAAATACACACACACACTTCAAGCAAGGACAAAATATTTCCTCACAAAAGCCAAGATCTTTTTTCTCTTCATTTAGACAAAGATCTACATTGGTTAAAAGACGTACCATAGTTATTTCCTTCGCCTAGGATTAAAACCTTACACTTAGTCTTAATTGAACTGCATCTGCCACGTCTCCGACCACATCAACCTATCCAGGTCATCCTGTAGCCTTCGAGTGTCCTCTTCAGAAATTATTTGACTACCTATGTTAGTGTCAACGGCGTAAAGTAATGATAAATAGATAATGACCAAGGTAATGATATATTGCTAATGACATGTGTGAAGATTCCAACACATGCAACTTAATCACAAGAACACATGTTCTTGCTGCAAAAACAGGAATCCTAAGACGATGCTTCCTCTTCAGTAAGACGCAAATGATAAAAGTGAAATATTCTAGAGTGTTCCTATTCTTCGTAATATTATAATTGTTTATTATTATTGGGAAGGGCTAAAACTGCAAGGGTCTTATAGCACCTGGGAAGTAGGAAAGGTTTTAGGATACTGAAAACTCTCATCCAGAGATCAAGAGACCATCACCAGAACCACATTTAAAAAAAAAAGTAAATATATAAGTCGTCAAATGACGTTGAGTGCGAGCATTAGCAAGACCTATTATTATTACGTTCATGATGGAGCGTTAAACCCGTTAAAGGATAGAGGGAACAGGAAATAATCAGATTTAAATCGGGGAAAGGGTAGCAGCTCTAATTCCTTGGATCAAGAGTCTTTCACCAGCATCATCTCCCGTTGAAGAAAGTAACTAGACAAAACGAGCGAGATTATTCGGAAAATTGGCTCGAAATTGCGGGGACTATTTATTCTTGTCCAATTTCTCTTGCTTAATGCCCAAGGCAACACGGGTCATAATTGAATCATTCATCATACTAAAAGTCTTATGGAATCAGCTATTCACGTTGCAATGCAAATCCCGTCGGAGGGAACACAGGCCTGTGAGGGATTACGACATGACGGGTGTTTACCGTCTACCCTGCCGCCAGAGGGACAGAGAGATGGAGCAAGGAGGAAGAAGTAGGGGAAAGGGAAGAGAAGAAAGGAGGGTAGGGAATGGGAAGTGGGGGTGGTGATGGTAATAAAAAAGAGAGGGTAAGAGAGTTTGGTAGACAGGAGGAGAAAGGAAAATGAGGGAAAACCTTAAGGAAGGAGGGGAAAGAATGATGGAGAAAGGAAACGGGTGGAGGAATGATGGTGGGGAAAGGAGAGTGGGAAAGAAGGGTGGGGATAGAAGTGGAAAATGACGGGTTTGGTCAATAAGAATGAAAGCGGAAGAGAGGGGAAACTGGAATTTAGAGAAAGGAGAGGAAAATGTGTGTCCAGGATATGAGGAATAAGGAATGGAAGACTGGGCGGTAAAGATCGAAGGGGTAGTGAAGAGAATTGGAAAAAAGGGTAGGAAAATAGGAAAGGTAAGAAGGAATATAGCAAATCTAGAGGTAATGTTCGAGTCTTGGAGTGACTTACTTTGTTCCTGAAGATAAATAGTCACAGCGGTCGCCAGTGTTCTGCCTAAAACACACATTACGTTATTTAATGCAAAGTTTATTGGTAATCTAACTCAGGCGTACAAAAACATACCTACTAGGCCCTGGCGTACAAAAACATACCTACTAGTGCCCTGGCGTACAATGACACGATCACGCTAATTCCCTAGACGTCAACAGTAACGTATAAGCTAGTATGTCAGACGAACAAACACGTACAAACTATGGAAAGTGTATGAAAATTCAAGCCTTACAGAAACATACAGTCACATATATAAAATTCCTCAGACTTACAAAGACAGAGTACACAAGTCCCGCGGACGAGACTAAGTACTATCACACAGGAGGTGTTCAGTGATACCCTTATTGAAAGCCATTATGACAAAATTAATTATTTTAACTGTTTTACCACATTCAGGTACATAATTTGTCTACCAGACACACATGCAATTAAACACTTTCAACATTCTTTGGTATTTAAACAGGCAATTTTTGTTCCTATTCTTGGCAGACCACTCTCACTGGAACAAATTCCCCCTACTCTATTTGTCTAAGTATATAAGCTTCTGCTCTAGCTGTTTTCTTCAGTTGATGGTCGACAACATCGCTCAAGTTGGGCCTGACAAATGAACCACCGCCATCACCTTACTGACGAAAATAAAATATCCAAGGATGGGATACTCTCGGAGCAAGTGTGTTTTGAGATTCCTAATAGGATACCTCGTTCAAAGGTCAAACCAAAACTCGTCGGTCTCAAACCCTTCCTTCTTAAACTCACTGTTTGAACAGAGGAAAATATTTTACAAAACATATCTGGATACCCTTAGACACCATTGGAACACTACTGAAGTATTTGAGGAAAATATAACCTAGTTCTTACGAGAGTTTGGTTTTCCCTTTCATTTGGGGTTATATTTTAATTATGATATATTTGGCTTTTCAAAATCAAAGTTCACTATAGGGAAACAAATTGGTTGAGAATAAATTTTTTATGGGAGTTTGGTTAGGAGAAGAAGAAATTACTCACACAGATCCGGGGAGAAACCTGAGTTTTCCTCTGAAGTACTTTTATTCTCTTCTCTGAGGACAGGGGTCCCCAGTCAGTTCTAGAGGAGGTACCTCTCTCTTTATATATATATTATATATATATATATATATATATATATATATATATATATATATATATATATATAGAGAGAGAGAGAGAGAGAGAGAGAGAGAGAGAGAGAGAGAGCAACCACTCAGGGAGGTACTACCGTCCTCCCAAGTGAGTGTGAAACGAAAACCTTATGTTTTACATGATGGTAGGATTGCTGGTGTCTTTCTTCTGTCTCAAACATGCGGGATAACAGGTATATCTTGCTACTTTTACTTACACTTAGGTCACACTACATATGCATGTACACGCATATATGTATCTGCACTCTGTATAAAACAATAACAACAATCTTCAACACATCTATCGATACAAGACAGCTCCCTGAGGTATGGAAGGCATCAAATTTAGTCCCAATTTTTAAAATAAGGAGACAGACACGCTGCACTAAACTACAGACCAGTATCACAGACATACATAGTATGCAAAGTCATGGAGAAGATTATCAGAAGAGTGGTGGAGCACCTAGAAAGGAAGCTTATTAACGACAACCAGCACGGATTCAGGGACGGGAAATTCTGTGTCACAAACCTTACTGGAGTTCTATGACAAGGTGACAGCAGTAACACAAGAGAGGGGTGGGTAGATTGCAATTTCTTGGACAGTAAAAAGGCTTTTGACACATTTCCACACAAGAGATTAGTGCAAAAGCTGGAGGACCAGGCAGGTATAACAGGGAAGGCACTGCAATGGATCAGAGATTACCTGATAGTAAGGCAGCAGCGAGTCATGATACGTGACGAGGTGTCGGAGTGGGCGCCTGTGACAAGCGGGGTTCCACAGTGGTCAGTCCTAAGACCGGTGCTGTTTCTGGTATATGTGAATGACATGACGGAAGCAACAGACTCAGAAGTGTGTCTGTTTGCAGATGATGTGAAGTTAATGAGGAGAATTCAATCGGAGGAGAACCAGGCAGAACTACAAAGGGATCTGGACAGGCTACAGGCCTGGTCCAGCAAATGGCTCCTGCAGTTCAACCCCACCAAGTGCAAACTCATGAAGATCGGGGAAGGGCAAAGAAGATCGCAGACAGGCTAGTTCCACAACTCAGGGTCTGTCCTATGAAGAAAGGTTGGGAAATAGGACTAACAACACTGGAGGAAAGAAGGTCAGGAGACATAATAACGACATACAAAATACTGCGGGGAATCGACAAGGTAGACAGGGACAGGATGTTCCAGAGAGGGAACACAGAAACAAGGGGACACAACTGGAAGCTGAAGACTCAGATGAGTCAAAGGGATGTTAGGAAGCATTTCTTCAGCCACAGAGTAGTCAGGAAGTGGAATAGTCTAGAGAAAGATATAGTGGAGGCAGGAACCATACATAGTTTTAAGACGAGGTATGATAAAGCTCATGGAGCAGGGAGAGCAGAGACCCAGTAGCGGACAGCGAAGAGGCGGGGCCAGGAGCTGAGTCTCGACCCCTGCAACCACAATTAGGTGAGTACAATTAGGTGAGTACAGAATACGGTCTAGAGGCTACAAACCTCATTCAAGGAAATGGATCTTGGGATGAGTATAACACCGAACACATCTCCCGAGGTTCACATCAACCAAATATCTACATTCCGACATTTCATTAAGGAGTCGTTCAGGACTCTGTACACCGTATACATCAGGCCCATATTGGATTATGCAGCAACATTTTGGAAGCCACACCTAGCCAAGCACGTCAAGAAATTAGAGAAAGTGCAGAGGTTTGCAACGAGACTAGTCCCGGAATTAAGGGGCATGTCCTCCGAGGAGAGGTTAAGGGAAATCGACTGACGACACTGGAGGACAGGAGGGACATGATAACATAAAATACTGAGAGGAATCGACAAGATGGACAGGGACAGGATGTTTCAGGGATGGGACACACCAACAAGAGGTCACAGTTGGAAGTTGAAGACTCAGATGAGTCACAGGGATGTTAGGCAATATTTGTTCAGTCACAGAGTGGTTAGGAAAAGGAACAGTCTGGAAAGGGAGGTGGTGGAGGCAGGATCTACACATAACTAAGCAAAGGCATGATAAATCTCTCGAAGCAGGGAGTGACCTAGTAGCGACCAGTGAAGAGGAGGGGCCAGGAGCTATGACTCGACCCCTGCAACCACAATTAGGTGAGTACACCCATCTGGGTTTTCTGTTTTCTTAATAGTTCTTGTTCTTTATTTTTTATCTCCATGTGGAAGTACAAAAGAATTCTTCCTCTTTAAGCCATGGATGTTGTAAGAGATCGGTGGAATACGGCCGGTTTGTTGAAAAAATTATCCTGTTTATTTCAGAGCCAAGTTGATGGGCTTGTGTGTATCCTTATGCTATCGCATTACCGTCAGGATTAGTATTATTATTATCATAACGAAGTGCTAAATAATTCTTGAGAATTCTTATTTAAATAAACATTATGGAGATATGGGGCCTGTTTTACTGATGGGAACAAGCAAAAAGAGGAAGAAAAAACAAACCAAAATACATGTATGTGGAAAAATAATGAAAATGGCATAATTAGAGAAGGAAGCCTAAGAAATAGAAAGAAATCATGTTTGATCCGAAGAAGGGAACAATAGTTCGAATTCCAAGGCTCAAGAGAAATTCGCTGGTACCCCGGCAACTTTGACACCACTCTTCCTCTGTTAACACTCCTCCGCTATATGTTGCTGCATCACCCATCTGGGTTAGCGCAGTTTTAATATAATAATAATTAAAAAAGGTATACTTTTATTTACAGAATATAATATTTTGAATCCGTCTTATTTCTGGTGTCCGGAGAAGACTAGAAAGAATAGGGTTCTGATGACTCTAAGAACTAGTAGAATAAGCTACTTAAAAATTCAATAGAATAGATAAAATGAAATGAGAATAAAAGAACAGACATAAAGGAAGAGGTAATTAGGACCAATTTTGTGAAAGCAATCTTGAGAATTACAGACAAAAAAAAGCAGACAAAAAGAAGAAACACGTAAGGACAAATTCTGTGAAAAAGATCACGAGAACTGCAGAGAATGACAAAAACAGACATTAAGGAGGGGGAAATTAAGAAGCATTCCGTGAATTTTTTTTATAGTTTAAATACCATCGACTACATAACTGTAATGTCGCCTGTACACCACCAGTCAAGAATACTATAATCCTTAAAATGGAGCTTAAGCACTCAGCGTACATACACAGAGACACACACCTCTCGGTGAATACAGCCTTCTCATTCTGCTAAGATCTGCTGAATTACAGAGAATATCTGGAGAGCAAGAAGGTAACACGGTTTCTCAGTCTCCAGAAAACTGCACAGAACGTGACTAAGGAGAGATGGTCCGGGAATACACACACACCGCGAGAACTAAAAATGACGGGAGGAGCAGCAGAGAAAATTTCCCAGAAAAAGAATTGAATTAAAACTCACCGAAACCACAAAGGAAGAGAGCATGTCAAAAAACATAGATTTGAAAAAAGGGAGAGAGAAATAATGGGAGCAACAGGTATAAGTTTTCTCAAGTGCCGTTCGCGGTCTTATGAGGCTAGTAACTATCACAACCACCACCACCTACCACACCTACACCAGTACCTACACTACTACCACAATAAGCCCTGCCCCCTCTCTACAACCACCACATACGCTACCACAACTTCAAACACCACAACTACCATCACCACCACTTCCACCACCACCGCTATCACCATTAGGTGTAATTCAGTCCGGGACATGGCTTAGCATGTAGTAATGAGCATTCTCCTCAAGCAGCTCTTGCTCCTGAGTCCCAAGCTGATTTTCTAATGTAGACGCTGCTATTTTCTTAATTAAATGCTAATGACATTTTATACAATTAGATACGAATTTTCACGAAGGGCAATTTCCTGAGAAAGTAATAATGAATTATAGGAAAGTAATAAGTAATTATCTACTAAATAGTCTACTTCTAGGAATATATATAGTCCTCTTAGCGTATAACAGTGGTGTATGCCTTCTAGAATTAGGTATTAAAGATAATAACACAGCACATAAAATCTGCAAAGGAAATAATTACCATGGATTACGCAGGACTTAGTCACATAATGAACCGCTCAGTTGAGCATTTGGCCATTTGACCGAGGCTTTCTCCTGGCTTACGTGCCATTAACAAATTTAAAATTGCATCGTAAGATGTCATGGTATGTTTTCCATTTACATAAAAGAAACAGATTACCACACAGTATTGCTCAAAGATTCACCTGTTGACCATAGGGACCTATCTCTATTGCATTGTTACCAATATAACAACCACAGAGAAACCTTGTTAAATATTTCTTGTTGTATGAACCAGAACCACTTCCAGCTCGGTGCTGTCTTCCATGTGCTTTGGTTGACTATTCTTCAGATCTATCAAACGTTACTAGCACATCATAACAGACATTATAGAGTATATTTGTATGGCAAAGTTACTGCAAGTGGTTGAATAGTTTGAAAAATTCCTGCCTGAGGCTACACTACATGGAATATCAGGTGGGGTCCATTATCACAGAACCAGGTGTTCCTGAGTTTAAGGCTTCTGACGTATATTTTTGCAAAAATGTGAGTTTCAGTTATGAAGGTTCCCTGTTTATGCAGTTTGATGTTGCATTGCACGTAACACATACTGGAAAGGATAATACCTCTCTGTTACCTAAAAACAAGAATTCTGCTGTAGACCAATTAAATGTTATTACCTACTCTTTCTCAAACTTCTACACAGAGTTTCCATGGTTTTCACTTGTCATATTTTGTCGTGGAATCTATGAAGCTCAATTTTGAAAGATTTTGACATGATATTTCAATTCTCAAAGCATCATCCATATTAACATTACCCTCAGCAATCATGCCACTGTCAATAATGTACAAATAATTAGATGTGTGATAGGATGAATTAGAGTACTGATTAAGTTGGCCATTGAGTTCATTGGAATCAGATTAATTACTGGAGAATGTCTTTTCTGATAGACTTCCAAACTTTACCTTTGGTGGCCTCTAAAACACAGTTAGTTACTCACTTTGAGATGTGTAAATTTCAATTTGCCAATTTTGTTAAGCAAATTGTTTCCCATGTAATAACAAGTGAATGCCTTTTCTGATCAGCACTTTGGCATTAATTTTGGACTGTGTACGCGCTAATTTATACTTTTTTTGCAATTATTAAATTATATTTTTAAAAATTAAAATGCAATATTTTTGCTTTCAGGTTTGGAGAGAAATTTAAACATTGTAAAACAGATTAAACTAGGGAAAACAAATCTTCCGTTATTTGGTGTTTTTAATTTTAACGAGGGGAACTTTCTTTTTGAAATATTATCAGCCAAATTTTTGTTTGATTTCTCACAAACTTTCGTTTATTACTCGAGGGCATCCTATTCGACCGGCTTCGAATTTTTCGAAGCTTGTATATTACAGGTCTCTGTTGATTAGCCTAGTTTGCAGCCCACTACATCCTTATTCTCCCCATAGTGCAGTGTTAGTGTAGTGCGGCTGATACCCCTCCCCTTCCTTTTAACATCATCAATTTCTTCATGCACATTATTGTTGTGGAAGCTTATGAACCACAATATCAGGTTTCACAAGACTTCGAACCGTTCTGATTCCTGGTTCTTTTAAAACCCAATAATTTTTTACCCTGTCGTAAGTGAAACGCCATCCTGGGTTCATGAAGGTGTTTGCGGAAAGGTGGATTGCTCAGGAAGACTTGCGCTATCTTGCTTTATCTTCACCACCAACGCCGCCAACTCCACCAAAACCAACCAACCCCCACCTTCACCCCCCTCTCTACATCTGCCCTCTCCGCAACCTCCTTCCCAACCGCACACCAAAACTACCATCAAATTCCACCATCCCCAACACCACCACTTTAATTAAACCACCACTGCCATCAACACCATCACCACCGCTATCGCCGCCGCCGCCACCACCGTCGCCACCATCACCACCGTCACTACACCCAGCACCACCACCACCACCCCATACCACCATTATTTCACCGGCATAACAAGCGAGCAAAGACATGGCTGCCCTCGAGAAGGCCTTGATTAAAACATCACTTGTCAATTTTCCATTTCCCTGGCAGATTTCTGTGACAACCTTTGAAGAGTAGATGGTCAATAGGTTTTTCGTCATTAAAACTAGCGTCCCCCGCACACACAAACACAGTGCAAGGACACATGAAAGGTTTGTCCGAGAAAGCTATGTCAACAAGAGACCACCCCAGCGGCTGTCTCTCATGAAGTGTGTGTGTGTACGCTGTGTAGGTGTCGTGTGTGCGTGTACTGAGGTATTGTTTAGTTGTTGGGACGCTACTATGTGTGCTGTGACGCGTGTACGTATGAGTACTTTACGTTGTGTGTGACGTGTACGTTGATTACTGTGTGTACGTGGTACCGTGTACGTATGCATGTCTGTTTCGTGGTCTACTCTCTACTTCTGTTTCCTCGTTCATGTGTCGTTATAGGTCCTCTCTCTCTGTCCTCTCATGGCGTCATCGTACCTCTTTGTACTTACCTAATTGTGGTTGCAGGGGTCGATTCATAGTTCCTGGTTAGGTGTGTGTGTCTGTAACGTGGTTATGATATCGAGTTAATGTACAGTCATTTATTTTTGGCCTGATGATTATGAAAGAAATTCCGTCTGCTACTGACATCACTGTCTCGGATGTCCTGTGTCAAGTTTTGGTTGTCGTTGGTGGTGTTTGCTGGGGAGTCTGGCCGAGGCTACATATCGTAACTCTATAGTGTCAGTTTGCTTAATGGTTGCGTTTTCCTTCATTGTACTCTTTTTAGTTACATTGCTCTGTATTTTTTTAATCTCATTTTTGTGTCGTGGTGTTCGGCCGTCGTTTTCTTTTGTAGTCGTGATTGAAGTCGTCCTGTACGTTCTGGTCATAAGTATTATAGTATTAGTCGTTACCCTTGTAACTGTTGGTGTTTTAATATATTGTAACTTTTTTATGTGATCATGAATGTCGTTGTCGCTCTTGTTCTTATAATACGTGGGTATCAATGCAGACTTCCTCATCGTGGTCTTGTAGTACTGGTACTCATGTTGTCCTCGTCCTTGATGTTGTCCTCGTCCTTGATGTTGTCCTCGTCCTTGATGTTGTCCTCGTCCTTGATGTTGTCCTCGTCCTTGATGTTGTCCTCGTCCTTGATGTTGTCCTCGTCCTTGATGTTGTCCTCGTCCTTGATGTTGTCCTCGTCCTTGATGTTGTCCTCGTCCTTGATGTTGTGGGTGCCGTATAGTGATCGCTTATGCTGCACTTTTGGTCTTGGATAAAGACGGTTCCCTATTTAGGGAATCCCGCAAGGATCCTAAATTTACAACATTTAAACATTTAAAACAACATTTAAAACATCAATTTCTAAATCGAAAATACCCTAAAGTACACCAGTTAGCCTTTCCATGGCCTAGTTCCTAGCTAGGCCTTTGGCCTGAAAATGTGTTCCATGCACAGGAGAGATGTGTAGTGCACAATTAACTAGCCGCTACAGTGACAACGTCTAATCTAGTCGACGTTGTTAGTCGCGACGTAGGTTTTATCGTGGCTGACGGCATCGCCGCCTTCTGAAGCAGAATATAGGCGGCAGAAATCTCATCACAACACTAACGAGCTATTATCCCAAATTTCGTTGGAGCGCCAAATAATAAAATCTCTGCTAATGAAGCCTTTATGTCATCCAACTTCGCAGAAACATGTGGGTGCTTAGAGCCCCGCAGGACGGCCTCCTCCTCATACACCTTACTAAACTGCCTCATTTGTGCTTGCTTGCTTGCTCTGTGTGTGTGTGTGTGTGTGTGTGTGTATGTGTGTGTGTTGTGTTGTGTGTGTGTGTGTGTGTGTGTGTGTGTGTGTGTGTGTGTGTGTGTGTGTGTGTGTGTGTGTGTGTTTGCATTTGTTTCATTATGCGATTTTTACATTCTCTAGTTTAATTTAGGCAGATGAGTTTTACACGCCAAGAAATATCACGGGAATAAATTCTTGCACCATTGCAGAAACTTTGATATCCAAGTTATATGGAAATATTACCTACATTTTACCAACAAAGTTTTGGATATGCCCATGAGAGATGGCTCCCTAAATGATCGTTCTTGAGTTTGAAGATTATGTTGCCTAAGTTGAAGCGAGTGGCAGGATTGGGCCCGTAGCGCAGATGTTGCAAGATGACCTCAAACTTCGAACACTTGTCCCTCGGGGAAATGCTTACTGGGTATTATCCGAGGCATATTGGTCTCCCACCTGCGCCCGAGATTGTGAAATGGCTAGTCTGTCTGCATATATACACAGACCAAGCATTATCTCGACATGGAATGCCACCTTACGTGTAATCGTGGAACAGTTAATAAAAAGATATGTTATAATGTTACGTTTACTTGAGAACTATTGCTTAAGACACATTACGTAAAGAATAAGTCAAAAACTGATCCGAATACTTAAGATATCAGAATGAAATTATTTTTTCTCATAAGACGGTTTACAGCGAGGTGAACATTTTATAGTCCATGGAAAACGCTCACTACTTTATATATATGATTAATGTCTTACGCTTTTGCTTACAGCAAGTTACATTATTATTATTACGGGGAAGCGCTAAACCTTAGGATTATACAGCGCCTGTGGAGGAGGGAATGGAAGGTATTCAGGCTTAATTCAGGGAACTGGAACACAGATCCAATTTCCTAGATCATGAGCCCCTCACCAGCGTCAAGGAACTTCCTTGAGGCGACTGCAAGTTACAGTATTCTGAATTATGCATTATGTAACTTGATGTATTATTCACTGGTAATGCATAATTAACATTTAAGGAAACTTTAAGCTTGTATCCCAGCTGGAAAGGTCAAATAGTTAGGTTAACACATTATTAATTTGTAGAAAGTGCAAAGCCCAAGACTCCTTCCATGGAGATATTATTATTATTATTATTATTATATTCACGAGAAAGCACATTATGGGCAAGGGTTATACAGCGCATGAATAATGGGAGGCAATTAAGTTTGATACTAGAAAGGACGGATAACTCAGATACCTTAGATGAAAGACCATTTACAGGTATTAAAACACTCCTTCCCTGGAAGGTCTTCACTGATAAGTTCAGAATAAGATTCCTACTTTGTAAGTTTACCTCTTACCCGAGCCAGGGTAAGGTAATATATTCAGGCGAAGGCAAAGAATAACAGAGCGGCTAAAAGAGGCCAATATATCTGCAATACGTAGTGAGACACTGGTCAGAGAAATAACAAACATCGAACTAAAGCTAAAGGAATCTTACAAGAGTCAAGAAACGCGGGAAGAACTAAAAGCCATAAATGAAATTGAAAGAAACCCAAAGTATTTCTTTTCTTATGCCAAATCAAAGTAGAGAACAACATCCAGTACTGGGCTCACGAATTCGTAATGACACGATTGCAAACAAACCATACCATGGGTGGGGTTCGAACCCGCGGTCAGAGAGTCTCAAAACTCCAGACCGTCGCGTAAGCCACTGGGCCAGCTAGCTTCAATAAGATTCATCCAACTATATATATTTCTAGTTGGATGAATCTTATTAAGCTAGCTGCCAGTGGTACGCGATCTGGAGTTTTGAACTCTCGACCCGGTTCGAACCCCACCTGTGGTATGGTTTGGTTTCCAGTATTGGGCCCCTACTTAAAAGAGATGGGTCCTACACAGATGACAGGAAGGAAATGAGTGAGCTACTTAAGTCCCAATATGACTCTGTTTTTAGCGAGCCGCTAACCAGACATAGTCGAAGACCTAAATGATTTTTTTATGAGACAGAATTTGGTAGACGCACACCTATCTGATATTATTCTGACTCCAAATGACTTCGAAAAGGCGATAAATGACATGCCCATTCACTCTGCCCCAGGCCCAGACTCGTGGAACTCCGTGTTCATCATGAACTGCAAGAAACCCCTATCACGTGCTTTTAACATCCTATGCAGAGGAAGCATGGACACAGGGGTCGTCCCGCAGTTGCTAAAAATAACAAGCCCTACTCCACAAAGGGGGCAGTAAAGCAATAGCAAAGAACTACAGACCGATAGCGCTAACGTCCCATATCATAAAAATCTTTGAATGGGTTCTAAGAAGCAAGATCGCCACCCATCTAGATACCCATCAGTTACAAAACCCAGGGCAGCATGGGTTTAGAGCAGGTCGCTCCTGTCTGTCCCAACTATTGGACCACTATGACAAGGTCCTGGATGCTCTAGAGGACAAACAGAATTCAGATGTAATTTGCAAAAGCCTTTGACAAGTGTGACCATGGTGTAATAGCACACAAAATGTGTGTTAAAGGAATAACAGGAAAAGTTGGTAGAAGGATTTATAATTTCCTAACAAATTGAACACAGAGTAGTAGTCAACAGAGTAAAGTTTGAGGCGGCTACCGTGAAAAGCTCTGTTCCACAAGGCACAGTACTCGCTCCCATCTTGTTCCTCATCCTCATATCTGACATTGGCAGGGATATAAGCGACAACGCCGAGTCTTCCTTTGCAGATGACACTCGAATTTGCATGACAGTGTTCTCCATTGAAGACACCGCAAGACTCCAGGCGGACATCAACCAAATCTTTAAATGGGCCGCTGAAGTTCAATAATGAAAAATTTAAATTACTTTGTTATGGAAAACTTGAGGAAATTAAACTACATCGGAGTATAAAACAAATTCCAACCACACAATAAAGCGAAAAAATAATGTTAAAGACCTGGGAGTGATCATGTCAGAAGATCTCTCCTTCAAAGACCATAATATTGCATCAGTCGCATCTGCTAGAAAAATGACAGGATGGATAATGAGAACCTTCAAAACCAGGGATGCCAAGCCCCTGATGACATTCTTCAGTTCGCTTGTTCTATCTAGGCTGGAATATTGCTGCACATTAACAGCACCTTTCAAGGCAGGTGAAATTGCTGACCTAGAAAATGTAGAGAGCCTTCACGGCACACTCAACTGATATAAAACACCTCAATTACTGGGAACGCTTGAAGTTCCTCAACCTGTACTCCATGGAGCGCAGGCGGGAGAGATACATGATTACATACACTTGGAAAATCCTAGGGAAATTAATACCAAACTTGCACACGAAAATCTCTCCATATGAAAGCAAAAGACTCGGCAGAGGAGGCATCATCCCCAATGAAAAGCAGGGGTTCCACTACCACGATAAGAGACAATAAGTGTCAAGAGCCCAAGACTGTTCAACTGCCTCCTAGCATACATAAGGGGGATTACCAACAGACCACTGGCTGTCTTCAAGCAGGCACTGGACAGGCACCTAAAATCAGTACCTGAACAGCCGGGGTGTGGTTCATACGTCGGATTGCGTGCGGCCAACAGTAACAGCCTGGTTGATCAGGCCCTGATCCATCATGAGGCCTGGTCACAGACCGGGCCGCGGGGGCGTTGACCCCGGAACCCTCTCTAGGTATACTCGGTATACTCCAGGTATTATTAATAAATCAGTTCCGATATAGCACTTTCTTGTAAATATAGTATAAAATATAATAATAACAAATGACAAAAATTATTTAATAGATAAAAACAATAGTAAAATTTTGCGTATGAATACACAATATTTAGCTACAATATTATCACACCTCTAAATATTATAAAGTATTGAAGATACACACGATTTATCTTTGTCATAAATCAACTAAGTCTCCCACGAAAATACCAAACTTAAACGAGCCATCTAGATGATTTAGATCCGTATCAAGAGGCACTTGTCCTGTCTCCTGACGAATATCATAGCAATCCACTAAACATAAGAGTTAATAGTTCCCCTCACCATAAATAAAAAAAAAGTTTAGAAGGTATACTCGTCACCTGTGTACTTCTTTAACACCGATTCCTTTCCTCGTGTGTAAATACCTGTTGGTTCACTCCAATACACTTTTATATTTTGCACACTCAACGAACACTAAGTACTTCACATTAAAACACCGTTTTTTGTTTTTCTCCCGAACAATTGTTTGTGGTATTTCTTCGTTAAGTAGCTGTCTACGACCGTCACCTGTCACATTCTGTCAAAATGTCGTGAATAACGCTAATGACGAGGTCGACATTAACCGCATCTGAAAGAATGAGTTGAAAGCATCAGTGCGTCGTCGCTTTTTACTCGCTACCTAATTATTTTCATATTTTTTTATTAACACATCGGCCGTTTCCCACAAGGCAGGGTGGCCCGACAAAGAAAAACTTTCATCATTCACTCCATCACAGTCTTGCCAGAGGCGTGCTTACACTACAGCTACAAAACTGCAACATTAACACCCCTCCTTCAGAGTGCTGGCACTGTACTTCCCATCTCCAGGAATCAAGTCCGGCATGCCGGTTTCCCTGAAATCCTTCATAAATGTTACCTTGCCTACACTCCAACAGCACGTCAAGTCCTAAAAACCATTTGTCTCCATTCGCTCCTAACACGTTCACGCACGCTTGCTGGAAGTCCAAGCCCCTCGCACACAAAACCTCCTTTACCCCCTCCCTCCAACCTTTTCTAGGCCGACCCCTACCCTGCCTTCCCTCCTCTACAGATTTATACACTCTCGAAGTCATTCTATTTTGTTCCATCCTCTCCATATGTCCAAACCATCTCAACAACCCCTCCTCACCTCTCTGGTAATCCCACACCTCCTCCTAATCTCCAAACTACGGATTCTCTGCATTATATTCACACCACACATTGCCCTCAGACATGACATCTCCACTGCCTCCAGCCTTCTCCTTGTTGCAACTTTCACAACCCATGTCTCACACCCATACAAGAGTGTTTGTATAACTATACTCTCATACATAACCCTCTTTGTTTTCATGGATAAAGTTCTGTCTCCACAAGCTCCTCAGTGCACCACTCACCTTTTTCCCCTCGTTAATTCTATGATTCACCTCATCCTTCATATACCCATCTGCTGACACATCCACTCCCAAATATCTGAACACATTCACCTCCTCCATACTCTCTCTCTCTCTCCAATCTAATATCCAATCTTCCGTTATGTTTTTTTTATCATCATCTTACTCTTTCCATATTCACTTTTAATTTCCTTCTTTTACATACCCTACGAAACTCATCCACCAACCTCTGCAACTTCTCTTCAGAATCCCCCAAAAGCACAGTGTCATCAGCAAAGAGCAACTGTGACAACTCCCACTTTGTGTTAGATTCTTTATCTTTTAACCCCACACCTCTTGTCAACACCCATCTATAAATATATTGAACAACCACGGTGACATCACACATCCCTGTCTAAGGCCTACTTTTACTGGGAAATAATCTTCCTCTCGCCTACATACTCTAACCTGAGCCTCACTATCCTCGTAAAAACTTTTCACCACTTTCAATAACCTACCTCCTATTCTATACATTTGCAACATCTGCCACATTGTCCCCCTATCCACCCTATCATATGCCTTTTCCAGATCCATAAATGCCAAAAACACCTCTTTACCCTTATCTAAATATTGTTCACCTATATGTTTCACTGCAAACACTTGGTCTACACACCCCCTACCCTTCCTAAAGCCTCCTTGTTCATCTATCCTGCTCTCCGTCTTACTCTTTCAATAATAACTACCATACACTTTACCTGGTATACTCAACAGACTTATTCCCCTATAATTTTTACACTCACTTTTGTCCCCTTTGCCTTTATACAAAGGAACTATGCACTCTCTCTGCCAATCCCTAGGTACCTCACCCTCTTCCATACGCTACCTAATAACTTTCGTAAAGAACACGTTTGTAGGGTTACTTATAAAAATCAACATGCATTGCGAGCGTGTTTGTGAGTGAGAGGAAAATAAAAAAAACAAGAAAAAGAATTACTAGAGCCCCTATAAACTGCGCCAAACACCATGAAACCCGTGCCTTTCACCATGCAAACTGCACCTGTGTTTACTGTGCCTATCCTCGTAAAAAATAATGTGGTACTGGGTTGTTTGTTGTTTTTGCCTGTTGTTTGTTGTCGCTTTGTTGTTTACAGAGCAATTTTGACCGGCCGTGAAAACCGCTTTACATACTGTGAACTTTGTCTTACACTGTTCAACCATAGGTTCACACTATTCTTTTTATGTGATCTATGTGGAAAATCTCTGTGATTTCGCAGACAAACGGATACAAACCTTCACCCAGTTGGGGAGAGGGGAGAGGAAACGTGCTGCCTCCACCTAAGGGGGATACCATAGTTCTGTATCCACTTTTAATTATAAGACAGCCTAGTAGCAATGCCTCCACAGGCTACTGTTTTGTACACTACGACTTATACGTATTTAACCTAAGTTAGAGTTAGTCATTTTAGCTTAAGTATCTACACCTTAATAGGCCGTAGGCACCACTGCAGCTCGCCAGTTTAAGTACCGATTGGAGTCGGCTGGGCGCACCAACCGCAGTCACACTACAAGTAGTGAGAAAACGGGGCGACCTTTCCCATAACCTTGTGTAGTGAAGTACCTATCTGTTAACACACACGACCCGAATTAGTTACATTTCACTGCGATCATGGATCTATCGTTGCTAGACAAGACAGTTGTAGGTGACTCAACAGGTATTTCTCTGGAGTATCCACGGCCTCCATCGCCCCTCCACGTGAGCATTTCGAGAGCAGTGAATGCATTCATTTATCTTGGGACCAACGTGCAAAGAGTCTGGCCACTACCTTCGAAAGAGACCTAATCAATCAAACCCACAGACAGTCCCCTATTCTACACAATCTATGTGAATCTTATCTCTAAGAGGGGCTCGTTATTATGCTACCTTAAGCGTAAACAAGTTGACCATTTGATAGTTTTGTCGTTAGTCCGTATACAAATAAGTTTTTTCTAGCTCGTGCGTCAGTGCTAGATGTTCATTTCCAGGAAACAATTACACAAATTAATTGCATCATAAAATTTCAAATAGGAGGAAGGGCGACTGTCCCAGCTGTAGTGAACTGACATGCGAGAACATTGTCCAAAATGTGGAGACTAAATTATTGTGCTCAGGTGGAGGCGCCATACCCTTTTTTAGAGCAAGGTTTCTTAACCTAACCGGGGATACCCATACCCCTTGGGGGTATGGGAACCAAATAATGAGGGTATGGGACTCGATCTCAGAACTTAAAAAAAAAAATGTTAGATTAGAATTAAGTATCACCTGTTCTGATCCTAGCTATCCACATGTATGTGACAAATGGTTTTGAAAACCGACAAGTTGAAGATTAAGACACTTAAGCAACATATGGGAATCTTTATTGAAGAAATGTTTCGCCACACAGTGGCTTCATCAGTCCAATACAAAGCAGAAAGGTGTAAGGAGAGGAGGAGTTTAAGGTAATCAGTCCCTCAGCCTGGAATCGATGTGTTCAGTCCATCTATCTTGTAGAAAGTACAGCATAGGGCCGTAGAAGTGGCTTATATACTGTAGTCAGGTGAGGCGAAGCAGGAGGAGGCGGAGTCATAGTGGTACCATCCACTAGTCGAAGTAGGTCTTCGTCCAAAGGTTGATGTTGAAGAATTCGTTTGTATCAAGATCCCATGATGCTGCAGTGTCTGACAGATGTGACAAATGGTTTTGAAAACCGACAAGCCACTGTGTGGCGAAACGTTTCTTCAATAAAGATTCCCATATGTTGCTAAGTGTCTTAACATCCACATGTAAAGTAAAATCAAGGTACTGACATATTTTGAAGTCATACTGGCACCTCATAGGACTGATGATGATGATTTCGACAGTCTGGCGAAGGGTATATGGGCATCTATTGAGAGGTTGAACAGAGTGCCTGAGGAAGAGAGGATTGAGGTGGCTCGCCCGCAATTCGTACAATCATGAATCTAGGTGGGATTGTAGGGGGGGGTCAGTTTTTTGTGGTTCTGTATTGTGTTATTAAATACATAACGTGTTTGTGCTTCTTTGGCAGTATGTAATGTACATAGTGCCAAATATATGTAAGTTATGTATTATTAAGTGCTTATTGTCAGAACGTTGCAGTGTACGTTTTTCCTTTGTATTCGGATGTTGGTTTGTATTTGCGATAATCTTATTTGTTATAAGGTGTCATATTGATGTGTGTATTTTGTATAATTTTGTTTTACATAAAATATTAAAAAAAAAAATATTCATGATGATTGTGATGGTAATAGGCACATGTTAGTGTGCAGATTTCTTTTGGGTAGGTGGGATTGAGCGGGGGAAGGGGGGGTCATGTTTTTATGGTTCTCGATTGTGATATTAAATAAATAACGTGTTTGTTCTTATTGGCAGTAAGTATTGCACATGATGCCAAAGATATGTAGGTTATATATTGTTTTGTGCTTTATCGTCTGCACGTTGCATTGTAATTGTGTTTTCTTTGTATTCGCATGGTAAGATTTATTTACTTGGCATTGTGAAGCCGAGATTCACGTGTTGTTTGTACACATGGTTGTTGGTTGTATTATTGCGATAACCGTATTTGTTATAAGGTGTCATATTGATTTGTGTTTGTATAATGTCTGTTTTAAATAAAAATAAAAAAAAACAAGAATCTTTTAAGGATAACAAGACCCCCTTCACCAGGAAAAAACAACAACATTTAAGGAAAAAATCAGACCATATTACATACTCATTCCTCTGCATAAATCCTTAAACGATTAGCAAAATACACTCACCATTTGAGGTGGCTTTAGCGTGGCGTCCTTGAATGAAGTGTCAATATTTGTTATTACAGATTACCACACTCGTTAATTTCCTAGCACTCGACGCACGAAAGGCACTTCTCATTAAACAAAACAGATTTGTCCTTTTTTTAAAACACAGGAGAGTTCGAATTATTCGTACTATTTCCTTGTCAACACAGCGTCCACGCACGCCGCTACCTGTCACAGTCCCTCAGTAACAGTGGTGGGGAAGGGTTCACACGCAAAGCAACTGAAGCAAACAGATGGACGAATCAATTAGCGCATCGTCTCTATTTACCCATTACTTATATGTGTGTGTTTGTGTGTGTGTGTGTGTGTGTGTTTGTGTGTGTGTGTGTATGTATGTATTTGTATTTTACGCCTACTGGATTCAGTGTACAATATAGAAAGGAGAGAAATTTCACAGCCGCTCCAGAAATCGAACCGAAATTTCGATGCTTTCTCCAGCTTCTCTGTGCAGTGGTTCGATTCTAGGGGCCAGGGGGGAAGGGGTGTTGATGTTTACTCTCTTAGGAATTTAAATTTCGATATAAAAATATAACACTCGTCACTTTTCATTGAATGAAGAACGTATTTAGTGAAATATGTTGTTAGCATACAGTCCAGAGTGCGTGTGCGGGTGTTGTATTTCCATTGAAAATTGCACCTAATTGTAACTTTCATAATACATCACTTACACCGTGTAAAATGACCTTTACACAGTGTAAACTCCGCTTGCACTGTATAAACCGCTCTTCACACGGTGTAAACTCCACTTTGAAACGTGAAAACCGCTTTATACCGCATAAACTGAGCTTTACATTGAGTAAACTGGATTTTGCCACATGCAAACTGTTTCGCGAGTTATACCATGTATATTGCGCCTTATATCGCATAAGTTTGCACCATTTATAAGGCGCCTTACACTTTCTGAACCGTGATCTGCATTGCGCATGGTGCAGGTCACCACGCTTTATGTTGCGTAAACTACGTTTTACACCAAGTAAACTGCATTTTAAACTGTTTAAATATTGCATATGCGCAAAGTCTAGCTTCTTATCGCCAGAGAATAACACACGCCAATACCTTATTACATTTAAGACAATCAGGGAGGGCGATTATTCTAGCAGTTGACTCTCATGGGTCAATATAAAATGCGAGTGAGAACATGATAAAGGTATACGATACCGACAAGTTGATATGTATGACACATGTGCGTCAGTTAAATATCTTTATTCCGAAACGTTTCTCTACATCTTCACTATTCGACTGAAGAAGCCTACTGTGCAGGCGAAACGTTCCAGAATAAAGACACCGAACTGTTGCACATGTGTTTTACTTATAAAATTCACGTAGTGATGAACACTAGAACAATAACTCATCCCTATTCATGAACCTTTAAATGTTTTGCGATATTTGCTCACCAGCTGCGGAGGATTTAATGTTCAGTACCTCCATCATGAATAAATATGTGTTATTACACACTAACAGACAGGCCAGTAAAGAGGCGGGGCCAGGAGCTATGACTCGACCCCTGAAACCACAACTAGGTGAGTACACACTTGTAAAACCAGACAGGCTTGTTTATTTTTTAACTCAGAAGAGATCGATTTGTTTATGGCGTGCATGGACGGGCTGTCCATGCACGCCGTCACTTGTCTCTCTCAATAACAGCAGCGTGTGAATGGTTGCTTGAACCGCATCTGAACCAAGAGTAAAACGAATCAATTAGTTCATCGACTGTTTACCTTTTACGTGGTGCCTTTCGCAAAGAGCTGTAGGGCAGAAAATAGTGCTGGGGGATATAAACAGCTAGGTGGAGAGGGTATCAGAGGTGAGGGAAGAAAAGGGCTGGAAGGGACACTAAGGGCTGTGTCAAAGTTCGTATAGTAAAGCGCACGGCAGTAGGGAGAACAAACACGAACTGTCGGAACCTCCCAAGGGGAAGGAAAAAGCAGACGCTAAATGAAAATACAAGGAAGGCAACTGGAGAGAAGACCGGAGTGAGTGAAGAGAAAATGGTCGGAGTAAGCAGGGGCGTCGAACAAATAATGGGCTTCTACTAACGTCTGAGACCAACCTATACGTAGACGGAACATGAAGGTCATGAGACCGGACAAAGTAACAAAGGCAATGAGCATCACGACGATCAGCTAAGGAAGGAACATTCGCCTCAGCATAGAGGCTTTCAACAGGGGATGAACGAAAGGCACCAAGGCATAAACGTAGACTCTGATGATGAAGGGGATCTAACTTAGAAAGAGTGGTAGGAGATACTGCAGAAGAGACTTGGTCGCCATAATCCACCTTGGACAAGACTAGGGTGGAATGTAAACGGAGGAGAGTCCGTCGATCTGCTCCCCATGAACGATGCGCAAGAATTTTAAGGAGATTCAGCCGACCATGGTAAGCTGCCTTCAAAGAGGAAATGTGAGGTTTCCATGTCAATCGGCGATCTAAGAGAAGACCAAGAAACTTGACCATATCACAATCTGGAATACGTGAGCCGTGTAAACACAATGGAATGTCTGGGACAAGAGGACGTCTAGTGAAGGTAATAAAATGGGTTTTCGTACTAGAAAATTTAAATCCATGAGAAGTTGCCCAGTGGGAAACTCAGTCAATCGCATCCTGAAGGGATGCCGCTACCAGGCGACAGTCATCGCCTGCGCAAGCTATAGCGAAATCATCCACATAAAGCGACGACCAAATATGCGATGGAAGAACGGAAGGTACGTCATTTACAGCCAAGAGAAAAAGAGTAGTGCTAAGGACACAACCTTGTGGGACACCCTCGACCTGAACAAAGTCTGAGGAAAGCGAGGCGCCAACACGGAGACAAAAATGTCTGTCAGATAAGAAAGCAGTAAGGAAAGTTGGTAGAGTACCGCGGAGGCATAAGGAGTGGGCTTGGGCTAAAATGTTATACCTCCAAGTGGTGTCATATGCCTTCTCAAGATCAAAAAAGACTGCTAGGACGGAGTGTTTGTTAGCAAAGGCATTTCACACATACGTATCTAAGTGGAGCAAGGGGTCCAAAGTAGAGCGGCCCTTGCGAAAACCATATTGGCAAGGAGAAAGACTATTGTGAGTTTCCAAATACCACATCAGACTCTATTCACCAATCGTTCCATCACCTTGCAGACTACACTGGCCAGATCAATGGGACGATAGTGAGAGGTATCAACCCCCGAGGTGCCTAGTTTGCGAAACGGTAGTACAATGGTAGATTTCTATTGTTGAGGGAGAACCCCTCGCGTCCAAATAAGATTGAAAAGACACAAAAGGACGTAAGGGCTGTAGAATGCAGATGTTGTAGCATACTGATATGAATATCATCAGTCCCTGCTGCCGATGACTGCCAAGTGGAAAGTGTGGACTCTAGCTCTAGAAGAGTGAAAGGTACGTTATACGACTCCATTCCATTAGAAGAGAAATCCAAGGGCAATTGCTCCTTGGTAGACTTAGACGCGAGAAGTGAGGACAAAGGCGAAGCCTTTGGGAGACATGGACAAGATAGTTCCCGATTTCCGTGGCAACTTCAAGAGGTTCCGCAACGCTAACACCAGCAACTCGCAAAATGAGAGCTGGGTTCGGAGTGTACTTGCCACACAACTTCCGTACCTTCTTCCAAATCGCACACATAAGGGGAAGTCGAGGTAATGGTAAACGCGTAGCCTTGCCAACAAGTGCATTTAGCATCGCATATAATGCGGCGAGCCCTGCCCGCTTAAAATCCAAAAGACGATCTGAGGTCCGATTATATCGATAACGGCCCCACACAGCACGTTTCAAACGCACTGCACGGGCACACTCAGGAGACCACTAAGGCACGCATGTCTGAGAATGCTTGCGTGAGGTTTGAGGAATAGAACTTGACGCTGCAGTCAAAACTAAAGTCGAAAACTGGTGCACCAGCTCATCAATAGAGGACGAAGAAGGGTCCCCACAAAATGAGGTAAGATGAGAGTATAAGTCCCCATTTGCTCGTCCAAATTGTCAACGGGGGCTACGAGGCGGTCGGGAATACGTAGTAGAATAAGAAGAATAGGAAAGTGATCACTGTCGTGCAAATCCGGGAGAACAGACCAAACGTATTCAAGTACAATTGACGAGAAGCAGATAGAAAGATCAATGCAAGAGAGACTGAGTGCGGGAGTCAAAATGGGTGGGAGCACCCGTATTTAAAACATGAAAAGCAGGAGAAGTGAGTAGAGTCTCCAACTGATTACCACGATCACCCTCCCCAAAGATGATGGTGAGCGTTAAAAATCACCTAACAACGAGATGGGCGGCAGTAGAGAAGAGATCAAGAACGCAATATCCGAGATACAGAATGCACGGGAAGGGGAGAGATACAGAGAGCAAACTGTATACCATCTGTGCAAATATATATGGGTTGCAGTATAATGCAGCAGAAAACGAACAAAGAACTGTGAATACCGTATACCAACGCACAAGAAGTGCACTCTCTTAAATGATTCATCAGGAAGGGATCAGAGGAATGCAACAGCACATAGCCCGACACAGGACGAATAACAGCTGAACGAATTTTGGGCTCTTGTAACCCGACAAATACTGGCGAAAACTGGGAGAGCAACACCCGCAGCTCTCCCCGATTACCCCTGAGACCACGAATATTCCACTGTAAAAAAAGTAATTATTTACAGTATGCCAACAATAAGAAGCTATAAAATCTATGGGCTATTAGGGTCAGTGAAGTCAATGTGTGGAGGCAACGGAAAGCGTGTAAGCAAGGAGGAATCAGAATGCTGTGAAAGAAAATTTTGCTGGGAGGGTCGTGAAAAATAAGAAGGGGTAGAAGGAGGTGCGGTGTCCATCGAGGGTTTCGTCTCTGCGATATAGTCGGAGATAGCGTCAAGTGTCTCATCGGATAAGGAAGATGCCGATATCATGACTTCAGAGACTAGGCGATGGCCCGTGATATAAACGAAGGACGGGAGTTCACAGCAGTCAAAGGTTAAGCGGGTGATGTTACTGGGAAAGCGCCTCCGCCCGCGAGCTGGCAGGACATTTGTATCCACTTTGAGAATATTAAGGTCCTGAAGGGCTAATTGCTCCAAAATATCATCAACGCAAGACAGAAAATCACTATGTACAATGGTACACGGTAAAACCACCGTACCACTGCAAGAACTGTCGCTCCTTATTCGGGGAAGCCGGACGCGTTGACCCCCGAAACACCGTATAGGTATACTCCAGGTAGATATTAAAAAACTCAAGAGGTGTTCGTAACATGAAGCCGGTAGGTAATATGTATAAGGAATTCAATCCAGAATGAGTCAGAGTTGTATTCTTCACCGTGTAAGTTGAGCTGTAGACTGTGTAAAATTGCGCTATACACCGTGTTAACCGTGCTATACACCGTGTTAACCGCGCTATACACCGTGTTAACCGCGCTAGACACCATGTAGTCTGTGACTTCTAATTGTATTTCTCACACTGGGCCTTTCGCTGTTTCAACTGTTCGGTACACTGAGAAAAGATGACTGTTAAACCATGGAAACTGCCCCTTACACCAAGTAAACTTTGCCTTAAACCGTTGCAAAATACTTTACACTTTGTAAACTGCACCTTACACCATGTAAATTGTATCTTACCAGTGTGAACTGCGCACTTTATAAACTTCACCTTAGAAGATGTAAACTGCTCCTTACCCGTGTGAACTGCGCCTTACATCTTGCAACTTGCGCCTTACGCCTTGCAAACTGCTCCTTACACATTATAAGTTGCATCTTACACTGTAAACTGCTCCTTATACAGTGGAAACTCATCTTTACTTTGTTTAATAAAATAAATATATTATGCATACCATTTGTTATTATATGCATTTAAAACTTTGCTTTGTTACAATTTATTGAATTTATTTTAATGACAGAACAACATTAAACCGTAGGGATCATATAGCTCTTGGGGAACAGGATTCATTCAGGTTCACTCCAAGGAAGGAGAGGATTAGTCCAGATCCTTGGATCAAGGGCTCTCTCTGAGGCCCTTGATCCAAGTCGTCAGTTGAAGAATGAGACACTTGTGCAAACTTGAGGTTTTCTAAACCACAGCAAGTCGTCAGTTTTCCGAGGTCAGAGGTCACGAGAAGACGCACCTGACCTGGCTGTTTCGGGGGGATTAGTGTGGAGTGTTAATGAGGAAATGTCTCTCGGTGATAAATGTTTAATAGATTTAAGAATTTGGGCATGACTGCTATCCCAATACCTCTAATATTTACATTTGACAGCTTAACTGTTTAGTTTTACATGACTCCTGATCAAGGTGTTAGTCTCTGTCTCCCAGTCAAGCTTGGTACTCATACCAGTTGACTTTCCGG
Organism: Cherax destructor; assembly: GCA_009830355.1. Classification (NCBI taxonomy): domain Eukaryota; kingdom Metazoa; phylum Arthropoda; class Malacostraca; order Decapoda; family Parastacidae; genus Cherax; species Cherax destructor. Next base: position 96,578 of record WNWK01001435.1, on the reverse strand, counting down.
CACGGCAAAAAAGAAGAATAGCTTGTGAAGGCAGTACCTGCAAGGTGGGTCCAGGGGCGTGTAAGCTGCAGTCAGGTTAGGTGCATTATCATAATAAGTGTAAGGTTAGGTTAGGTAAAAAAAATTCAAGAGACAGGACAAGTGTTTCCTGACGCGAGTCTTAATCATATGATGACCCGTGCTGGCTTACCCTTGAACCCCTTTAAAAATTATCGCTATGATTATATGAATTGACGTACTTACGAATCAACTGTCTTTAACTTCCACCAGAACTGTTTGTTTGTGTGAGAATGGGGAAGGGTGTTGAGCATGCGTGTGTGGTGTGGGCGCTTGCAATGGTGGGGAGAAGGAAAGGGAGAAGGGGAGGGAGAAAGGGAGGGGAGGGACGAGGGAAAGGAAGGAATAAGGAAAGGGGAGAAAAAACAGCTACATTGTGCTGACGGTAATCTATGGCCTTCTGAGTGAGGCGCAGAAGAATTACCACATTCAATAAGAAATTTACAACAGAATTCATAATGAATTCGAATCAGTAAAAGGCCTTTGAGTAGAGCCCCAGCTCACATTTATCAACTTTCTAAACCAACTCGAGTAATCATCTGTTGTAAGTGACTGGGAGTGCTTATCATCCAGTAATCCCCTGACACCTTGACCTTCATTGTTTCTGTTGCCTGAAAGCAGATCACGGGATCCAGATGATATAGTCATGGTAAGCACTGCTGCCACAGTTAAAAATGCAGGGAAGTGTCCGAATGTCAGGGAGCTGGTCCATTCCCTAAATATCATTCAGTGTATTTTCTCTGCAAATGTCGGTTCTGGGTTAACTGCTCCTAAATGTTCTGTTTTTCTCGTCTGCTAAAGGTTTCAGTCACTCGTCTGCTAAAGGTTTTAGTCACATATCTGTTCACCTGTGTATTGTGTTTTGTAGGTATGGATATTTTTCCCGTTTAATTACGTTCTACACGTGCCCGTTTTGTTTTCACAAAATATTATTAAAAAAAAAACAGATCGGTAATTAGAGGTTTTAATGCGTATCAATGTTTGCCGCTGGAATTTTTATTCGTTTCCAAAATGCTTTAAACACAGACACAAGCTGCAGACAAAGATGCAATTGGCTCATAGTTTCGCTCTTTGTAGAGCTTTATTATTATTATAATCATGGGGAGCGCTAAACCCGTAGGATTATACAGCGCATATGGAGGGGGAACAGGAGCACAGATCCAATTCCCTAGATCAAGAGCCCCTCACCAACGTCAAGGAACCTCCCTTGAGGGGTAGAGCTTTATTAAGTCTTGACTTGTGAAAGCTCTCCAGAGGGAAAAATCTTCTCTAAGTTAATTCTGAAATTGTCTTTGTCCTCATTCCTGTCGGCATCGCGCTGTTAGGTAAGGTAAGGTTTGTGAGGAAACAGGACGCGTGTTTCCTGACGCAAGTCTTAGTAATATGATGACCCACAGCTGGAACTTTTGGTCATCTGACCGAGGCCTTCCGCTGGCCTACCGCTGTGTCATTCAGACAAGAGGCTCTCCTGCGATAAACCACTGTTCGCCAGTCACCCTAAGATCCGGCATCTGTTTCGATATCGAGATATTTCCCCTTTCGGCTGAAATTATTGATACTTAAGGCAGATGACACGGAACGAAATGTGTATTGACAGCGGAATATGAAAAATACATCGGCTAGTATTACTTGCTTTGTGTTTGATTTATGTACTATGAGAGTGAATCAGTCACGACACCAGGAAGTTGAAATGAAAACGTAAACTGAAAATGTTAAATACGGAACATTTAAAGCAGTGAATAATAAAATGGTTCTAATGCTTTGTAAATATACCCAATAAACCAAAATCAACAGTGCACTAGATACAATTTTCTGGGTGTCCAAAATGTTAACAAGCCGCTCGATGCTGCATTCTTTTATCCTTTATTGTTGTACCCTATAGTTTTCCAAACATAATTTGTTAAACAAGTGTTTCTCTTGTATCCTCTCATTCTCCCAAAATAAAAGAATCACTAATGTTTAATTTACTATTCTTATCAAAGTCGTCTAGCACTTCTGTCTCACCGATAAGTTTTTTGGTGAGATGTGGGAAGTAATCTTATTAGTCTCAACTGACATGGATAATTCGTGGTGTTCAATCACTCGAGCTGTACATTACTGTGTGGTGTGGCTGTGGCAGCGCTCTCAGTAACACTCACCTACCAGACAAGAGCAAATCCCACGTTCACATCAAACCTTTAGTTATAATTCGAGCAATAAAGAAATACATATTTAAAGTCGAGTGAGTTATCAGTGGGTCGTGATGTCTGTGACTTTTTGGGAAAAGGATGTAAGAGAAGGCAAAAATAAACTTTTCATTGGGCACAGGATAATGTGGCGAATTAGTTTTTCCAGTTTATAATATAAAATCAGAATACGGTACGGAGGTTTGGTCAAGACAAATATTTATAGATATATGACACGTGTGCATGCGTGCGTATGTGTGCGCGTGCGTGATCGTGTGTATTTATCTAGTTGTACTCACCTAGTTGAGGTTGCAGGGGTCGATTCACAGCTCCAGGCCCCGCCCCTTTACTGGCCGCTACATGAGCTTTATCATACCTCTTCTTAAAGTTATGTATGGATCCTGCCTCCATTACATCACTTCCCAGACTATTCCGCTTCCTGACAACTCTGTGACTGAAGAAATACTTCCTAACATCCCTGTGATTCATCTGAGTCTTCAACTTCCAACTGTGACCCCTTGTTGATGTGTCCCATCTTGGAATATCCTGTCTCTGTCCACCTTGTCGATTCCTCTCAGTATTTTATATGTCGTTATCATATCACCCCTATCTCTCCTATCCTCCAGTGTATTCAGGTCGATTTCTCTTAACTTCTCCTCGTAGGACATGTCCCCTTAGCTCCGGGACTAGTCTTGTTGCAAACCTTTGCACTTTCACTAGTTTCCATACGTGCTTGGCTAGGTATGGGTTCCAAACTGGTGCTGCATACTCCTATATAGGCCTAACGTACACAGTGTACAGGGTCCTGAACGAGTCCATATTGAGATGTCGGAATGTTGTTCTTAGGTTTACTAGGCGCCCGTACGCTGCAGCAATTATTTGGCTGATGTGCGGCTCAAGAGATGTGCTCGGTGTTATACTCACCCCAAGATCCTTTTCCTTGAGTGAGGTTTGTAGTCTGTGGTCCCATAGACTGTACTCCGTCTGCGGTCTTCTTTGCCCTTCCCCAATCTTCATGAGTTTGCACTTGGTGGTGTTGAACTCCAGGAGCCATTTGCTGAACCTGGTCTGCAGCCTGTCACAATCCCTTTGTAGTTCTGCCTGATCCTCGTCCGATTGAATTCTTCGCATCAACTTCACATCATCTGCAAACAGGGACACTTCTGAGTCTATTCCTTCAGTCATGTCGTTCACAAATACCAGAAACAACACCGGTCCTAGGACTGACCCCTGTGGAAGCCCGCTCGTCACAGGCGCCCACTCTGACACCTCGCAACGTACCATGACTCGCTGTACTCTTCTTGACAGGTATTCCCTAATCCATTGCAGTGCCTTCGCTGTTATCCCTGCCTGGTCCTCCAGTGTATGTATGTGTGTGCGTACGGGCTTCTCAGAACTTCTAGGAATGTAGAGGGATTGATTACCTCAAACTCCTTTTAATTGTTACTATTCTTCTTTGTATTGGACTGATGAAGTCAATGGGTGGCGAAACGTTTCAACAATAAAGATACCCAAGTGATACATAATGTGTCTAATTTATCAGAACTTCTATGGGCAGTGATTTGGTCAGCAGAACACTAACCTCTGCTGTGGTATCCTAATTTCGGCTATCTACATATAAAGTAACTTACCTTTCTTCACAGAGTGCTTCGACACGAGCCCTGGGTCTCCTGTTATATCTTGCCTACATATTTCTATAATCTCCCGTGTACTCTTTTGTACGCACCTGAACACCTTTACACTCTCGTATACTCCATCGTAGCAATCTCACAAGTTTTTTTTCTCTTAGAGACGTCTATTACATTGATAGGTAACTGTTCTTCTGATCACATCTATTCAACTGCAAACAAAGACAAACATAAATCAAGTCTCTTTCGTCATTTACCACTTATACCCATGCTTTTGAAATCAAACTTGCCGATTTGCTATACTCGTCAATGACCACTTTGCCTAACAGACAGAATATATGCATTTTTGGTATAATTTAAAAAGTTTACCTGGAAGATTGAAAAAAATTGAATTGAATTTATGGTAAAAGTAGCAACAGCTAGTCTAATCTTAATGCTACCTAGCTTAATACAACAACTAGTCTGAACTTAATTCTACCTAGCTTAATACAACAGCTAGTCTGATCTTAATTCTACCTAGCTGTACAAGCTGTGTACTTACAACGAATAATTCAATTAAACCTTGAAGACAAAAGATCCAGCAACGAGGTGGACGTGCATTGTCAAGCGCAAAAAGCTAGGATAAAAAAGGGTCGTTATTAAGCTATTATCATTAATTACGAACCCAGAAAGTTACAACGGTGTGAAGGAAGACACTAAACCCGATGAAACTGCGAGAAGCAGACGTCTGTACCAAATACTAATGGCGCATTATAGGGTTTAACTTAGGTAAATTCTTCTTTGAGTGCTCCAGAGGCAGTAACACATGCCAGACATTATTGCACAAAAATTGAAAGAAGTGTAAGTATCGTGTTATTGTAAATATCGTGTTATTGTAAGTATCGTCTCATTGTAAGTATAGTCTTATTGTAAGTATCGTCTTACTGTAAGTATCGTGTTATTGTTCTCTGTATACCCTGAACAGTGGGTAAATTTCGATCATCGAGCAAAGGATGGAACCCCTTCGGCTCTGAAGTCTGTTGAATCCTATCAACAGAGGAACATTGCAGCAAGCCTACTGACCCACGTGAATATGATGGTATACAATATCGACATGTTGACAATTAAGACATATGTAACAGGTATCTTTATTCCTGATGTACAAAACCCAGCCTGCATGGTTGAATATGACAGACGAAATATAGCTAGCTTTTGTATTATGTAAGATATTATGATTGCAGCCCACTGCTGATGTACCATCTTAAATAATCCTCACTCTTCCATTCATTATTAGTTTTTTTATCCTCTCCTTGTTTTCAGTCAGAAAGTCAGAACACACCAAGAACCCGCACAACCCGACACAGTGTGTCTTATAAATGGTCCAAATCTGACCGAAACATCGTCCTGAGCGTTTATCTCCCTATGTGCGGGTTGTTTTCGTTGTTCCAGTCACGGTATTGTGCCTTTTTGTTCTTCAGTCAGAAATCGGGTTAATCCGGGTGTCACACAGACATGGGTTAGAGAGTGTTGCTTTCTACAACACGCGACCCGCAGAGAAATCTTGACACAGCCATCCAATGCAGATTTCACGAGTACATCACCCGCTGGAGTTCCCTTGACGTGTTGTGGTCAACAGGGTACGCTGTCTCCTCAGTACTGACTGCCTTTCCACTAACCTTAGGCTACTACTATTTTTTTTTTTTTAGTTATCCGTCTTGTTAGCGATCTCGTTCCTACTGACGCGTGTAGGAGAGGAGGAGGAAGAAAGTAACGAGAAGAATCTGATTATATTAAAATTGCAACTGATTTCCATTCTGATTTTATCCCGTTTATGTTAACTCTTGGCTTTCTAGTCAAGTCAGGAATTCCTCGACCATTGAGAAAAAAATTCCTCCCTGCTGTGCCACTTTCTCTAACAATCCCCTGTGTGCAATTATCAAAATACTTCCTGAAACGCAGTTACACATACAACGTTGCTCTCTTTATCATGGTCCACCGCCTCAAGTGCATATCAGGAAAAAGTAAGCAAATTTGTGAAGCAAGAACGACCCTTTGTGAATCCGTTTTGTGACTCATTAATCAGCTTTTGTTCATCAGGGTGACTTTGAATTGTATCAACTAACAATTTGTTCTCTATTGAAGTCAGGTTGAATGAACGTTAATGAGACGGTAGAGAACTAACTCCCGCCTTGTTGAGAGGAATCACCTTTGACATGATCTATATCTCCACGATACTCGTTTGCAAATATATACCTAAGAATCTAGCTGTTTAATAAGCTTCTTGCTTCTTAAACAGCTAGCCGGTTTGTTTTGCTAGGTAAAGTAACACGTGTATAACTAATGCGACATTTTATTGTGGCAACATTTCGCTTTCCAGGAGCTTTGTCAAGCCGCAACGACTTGACAAAGCTCCTCCAGCCTTATTAACGGCTTGGCAAAGCTCCTCCAGCCTTATTAACGGCTTGACAAAGCTCCTCCAGCCTTATTAACGGCTTGGCAAAGCTCCTCCAGCCTTATTAACGGCTTGACAAAGCTCCTCCAGCCTTATTAACGGCTTGACAAAGCTAGTGGAGAGCGAAACGTTGCCACAGTAAATGTCGCATTAGTTGCACATGTGTCATTTTTACCTAACATATTGTCGGTAATTCTACCAACATTATTACGACTAATTTGGCATTAATCGGTCTCTAGTATCTCTAGTATCTAGTATCTCTAGTATCTAAATAGCATAATTTTTCATCAGGTCTTCTATAACTTTCTTTTATTTCAGGCGATTTTTTTTATCTATTTGTGTAAAAATAGACAAGATGTAACTGATGGAAATTTAACACATTTCATTCTCGTTATTAGTAAGATATCCCGGGTTACATTAAGTAGACCAGTTCCTGCCGTATTCTTTGTTTGATATACCTTGAAAAAGTCTTTCGTATTTGTCTTAGCTTCTCCTACACCTTTGATTCCGCATTTCCCGTTAAGCTATTCTTAGGTCCTTTTGACATTATATGAATATTTTGGTAGTTAAAACGGCCCTCTCCTCTTCTTATATGCCATTAAATGCGGGGAAAAAACTGTAGGTTTCTACACAGTGCGACGCGTTTTCTTTGTGCTGCCACTGGGAGGGGCAGGTCACTTTTTTTTTTGGAACCCCGAGGAGTGAGTGACACACTGACCTGGGTAGGTGTGGTCACGTGGCCGTGTTCCTTCCCCCCACCGCCAGGAAAAATTCCAGTTCTCCTGTGTACGGGATAGGCTATCCTGAGAGATGGCATTTCGCAAGTGACAGTAACTACAGCTCTGCTGGAGGGAAACTTTCGAAGCTTGCATAGCTGATTAACCATTGTTGTAATGGTTGTTGACATCCTCATTGCCACACTGAAGTCATCCAGCTCAGACTGACAGATTTCAACACCTCATATGAACCCCATCCTGCGTGATGGAATATGACATGGGAACAAAGCAAGCTTTTATTCACACATTGTGACTATCATATAAGAGAGGGTTAGTGTACCACACTCTAGTGTACCACATTACAGTGTGATACACTACAATACAGTGTGGTACAGTGTATTGTAGTGTGGTACACTACAATACAATGGGTAGCAGCGCACTGCTGATTGAAACGGGCATTTTCAGGCAGCCAATCTTGCTCACACACACACACAGCTCTTGCTTCACGCACGCAGGGCCCGGGTTCTATTCCCGGCGGGGCGGAAACATTTCGAAGTGTTTCCTTACACACACACACATACATACAACAGGCCTAGTGTCAAATCGACATGTGCCTAGGACAAAATGGTAACTAACACTACTCATCTTTCTTTCTTTGTCTTTATTACATTATACATTTTGTTTTTTTCCGATCAACCCCATTCACGGTCTGCCCACCTCCGCCTCCCTGCCCTGCTGCCGTCTAGCCCCACCATCATAACCTTCACTCATTCCCATTCCTTTTTCCTAACATCCCCACACCAGGTATTTTACGGTCCCTAGGATGAAGGAAATCTTTTGAGGTGTACTTGGTATGCGTCTGACTTAACTCACTTATCACCAACCCTCTTCCTTCACCTTTTCCTTATCAACCAATTCCTCGAATCATGCCCTCTTTACATAATGTTATTTCGATGACATGTATTCAACATCTCGAGATAATCTTTTCAAATTTAAGTCGAGACATTTGTGTGTGTCTAGCCCCTGAAGTGTGCGCTAATACTTGGGAGTAAACAAATGGAAATATCCATGCTAGTCAAGTAGGGTCAATCTTTGTTAGTGACTTGGTTCCATGAGTAGCAAAGGGGGTGCTAGCAGTAATGTTAGTGTTAGTGCTAAAAGATGTAGCAACCATACTAATTTTAATCGAGGAAGTTGTTGTTTAAGTGTTCGTAGAGGTGCTAGTTGTTAGTGATATCATTGATGGTGGAGGTAGTATTAACAGTGGTGGTAGTGCTAGTAGTAGTGAAGATGGAGATGGTAACACTGGTAGTGTTTGTGGAGGTGGGTGACAGTATAAACAGCGTTAGTGCTTAGGTGGTAGCATTGTTAGTGGCGGTGTTAGGATTGGTAGTAGTAATGGTGATAATTGTGTCATATGTAGGATGAGTGGTGGTGGTTGAAGTAGTGATTAGAAAAATTAGTGGTGGTAATTTAAGTGATGATAGCGGTGGTAGTAGTAGTAGGAGAAGTACTAGTGATAAAATACAAAGGATCCGAAAAATGGAGAATGCTTTAAAGCAATCTTAGTTTACAAAAGCTTTCAGTGAAATTACTTCACACAAAGGCTCTTGAAAGATTTTTTAACTAAACGTACTTTTGATGAAGATGGCGTACAAGTTTTTGCCATATAGTTTCTTTTTCGTATTAAAGTTGGTTAAATATATATAGTATATATATATATATATATATATATATATATATATATATATATATATATATATATATATATATATATATATATATATATATATATATATATATATATATATATATATATATATATATATATATATATAAGGTGATGAGGATAACAAAAGAATAGGTGACGAAAGATTGGATATCAGATTGGAGGGAGAGAGTATGGAGGAGGTGAATGTATTCAGATATTTGGGAGTGGACATGTCGGCGGATGGGTCTATGAAGGATGAGGTGAATCATAGAATTGATGAGGGGAAAAGGGTGAGTGGAGCACTTCGGAGTCTGTGGAGACAAAGAACCTTGTCCATGGAAGTAAAGAGGGGAATGTATGAGAGTATAGTTATACCAACGCTCTTATATGGGTGTGAAGCATGGGTGATGAATGTTGCAACGAGGAGAAGGCTGGAGGCAGTGGAGATGTCATGTCTGAGGTCAATGTGTGGTGTGAATATAATGCAGAGAATTCGGAGTTTGGAAATTAGGAGGAGGTGCGGGATTACCAAAACGATTGTCCAGAGAGCTGAGGAGGGGTTGTTGAGGTGGTTTGGACATGTAGAGAGAATGGAACGAGACAGAGTGACTTCGATAGTGTATAAATCTGTAGTGGAGGGAAGGCGGGGTAGGGGTCGGCCTAGGAAAGGTTGGAGGGAGGGGGTAAAGGAAGTTTTGTGTGCGAGGGGCTTGGACTTCCAGCAAGCATGTGTGAGCGTATTTGATAGGAGTGAATGGAGGCATATGGTTTTTAATACTTGACGTGCTGTTGGAGTGTGAGCAAAGTAACATTTATGAAGGGATTCAGGAAACCGGCAGGCCGGACTTGAGTTCTGGAGATGGGAAGTACAGTGCCGGCACTCTAAAGGAGGGGTGTTAATGTTGCAGTTTTATAACTGTAGTGTAAAGCACCCTTCTGGCAAGACAGTGATGGAGTGAATGATGATGAAAGTTTTTCTTTTTCGGGCCACCCTGCCTTGGTGGGAATCGGCCGATGTGTTAATAAAAATAAAAAATATATATATATATATATACCAATAGGTATATTTTATTACATAATATGGTACAAAAGATTTAAGAGATACATTGTTGATATAAAGATGGCATATACAGTACACGAGGTGTGAGAGATACATGTCTAGTACATATTGTTACATGTTTGTCACTGATTATAATGCGAAAATCTCATCCAGCTCTGCCGAGCTGGGGCGCGTGCCCAGAATACAGCATGCATTACCCCTCTGAACAGCAGCGCTGAGTCGCTGGAACAGAAAACTAGCTGCCCTGGGATCCCTAGTTACCCTGTTGAGTCTTTTGCCCAGCTCCTTGAGGAACTTAGATGCACTCTTTCCCCATGAGCCAAGGGTCTCTGAGCCTATGGGAACAAACATATAATGAAGGGCAAGTTCTCCATATTTTCTCGACTTCTGGGACTCCCTGAAGGTGGCAGCTGTCCCTCCTTCCTCCCTGGTGTATTGGAGATAGGTATCAGCCAAGGTAGATAGATGCCCATGTGTAGTCCCACACCACCAGCTTGCCGTCTGTCCAGGCTTGAAGGGTGATACCATCTGGACGCTCTTGGCTGCCATCAGATCTGCATAGTTGGGGTGGTGTCCTTACTGCTGGGCATCCGGCTGTTGTGAGGCTCCTCTTGATAATGTTATTAACCTCTCCATGTCTTGCAATCTTTCCCTCGGATTTACGACACACAAGACCATGGTACCCGAATCGGTCTGCTGCTTCACTGCCACAAATACACCTGTGTTCGGCGAGAATAGGGGCTGCAAGTCGAAGGGCAACACCAATGCGGATGGTCTGTGGGTCGAGGCGTGTGCCTAGGCTGGAGTTGGAAACAGCCAAAAGAAAGTCCCCTGCATGATGAGCTCTCACTGCAAGGAGGCGGGCTCTATCCTTCCCTGACACACTCTGAAACATTGCTGAGGCTATATTCTCTACTATTGGGCCATCCCAGTGCGACTGTTTGTAGTTGTTGGGGGGAGCAGGCCTGGTTTCAGAGCCTGTTAGATTATCCCAGATCCTGGCTCCATCAACGAACTTTTGGTCATGGATTCCAATCGTGTCCCAGAGAAGACAGTAAACGTACCTCAGGGAAAACTCAAGGTTCTCCCCGGAGCTGTTTGAATATTTTCTTCTCCTACTACCCCCTATATATATTATATAAGTGCTTTATTAATAGGCAGAATACATTAACAGAAAACACAAACATGAACATGAATAAATTGGAACAATATATCAAAGATTATGAATCTCCTCCAGCTCCGCCGAAGCCGGACGCGAGCCCAGTATGCAGCATTCATTTCCCCTCTGGATGGCCACGCTGAGGCGCTGGAACATGAAAGTGGCTGCCCTTGGGTCCCTGGTGGTGTCGATGAGTCTGGAACCCAGTTCTTTAAGGAAACGTGTTGCTTTTTTTCCCCATGCTCCCAAGGTCTCTGATCCCACTGGGTCAAATTGATACTGTTGGCTTATGTCCCTGTACTTGCCGATCTTGTACTCCTCCCTGTGGTCAGCAGCTCCTCCCTGTCGCCCGACACTGTGAAGGATGTAGGTGTCAGCCAGTGTCGACACACAGGTATAGTCCCATGCTAAGAGCTTGCCATTTTTCCAAGAATAGATGGTGATACCATCGGGGTGGTTTGCTTGGTTGTGGGTATTGTTGGCTGCTAGTGATCGGGGCTCTCTCTCGGCTGGGCATCCAGCTGAAGCAAAGGTTTTCTTTATGATGTCGTTGACTTCATTGTGTCTTGCATTCCAGCCCTTGGTTTCGGAAAAGTTTAGACCATGTAGACCATATTGGTCGGCTTGCGCATCGCCGCAAATACACGTATATTCCGTGTGAATTGGGGCAGCAAGGAGCAGAGCCACTGCAATACGGAGGGTTTTTGGGTCGAGGCGTGTTCCCATTGCCGAAATGGGAACTGTTTGGAGGAAGTCCCTAGAGTGATGTGCACTCACAGCTAGGAGACGGGCAGTCTCCCTGTCTGATGTTATAGCCCTAAGCATATTGGCAAGCATCTTTTCAGTGATGTGGCCATCCCAGCTTGACTGTTTGTAGGCCAGTTCTGCAATAGGTTTTTGTGCTGGAACAGCACCAGCTACTGGCATAGCTAGGGTCTTGTATTCCTGCTGAATCACTGAGGTTGTCCGGAAGAATTTGTTTTATTAGCTCATTTGATGCTATGGAAGAGGATAGGAAAGCTGGTAGGGCAATCTGGGAAAAGATTCAATACACTCTCTAGCAAAACACCCACAGTGAGAAGTTGAATGACAACTGCCTCCTGTGGTTGTTTTTGCCTCCACTGTATGCGTGTGCACCACCTTTGTAGAAGAAGGAGCCTCATGGGCACCCCTTTGTAGGCGAGGCCATATCTAGGAATTTCCTCTGCAGAAGTGGACAAGTCTGGAAATGGCAACATTTAAAACACTTACACTACAGGCATGGCCACCACGGTTGTATATGCTATGGTAATGCCGACAAACTGTGGCAAAAACACTTATGTATAGTTCAGGACATTTATTAAAGGTCTCATGTAGCCATTCGTGGCGAAACGTTTCCTTTAAGAAATGTCCTGAATTGTACACAAGTGTTCTTTTCCATACCTCCGACACAGGCGAGGTCAGGCGTGAACACATCACAACTCTTATATCGTGGTGAAGGAAATACTATATCGTCCTCCCTAGAGAAGATTTTATGGAAGATGTAATAGGAAAAGTTAGTTACCTGCGGGAGCTGCCAAAATATCCAGTATATATTTTCTTTTAAGTTAAATGACACACTTTCGAAAGAAAATTTCACGAGGGATTTTTAATGTTAAGTTAAATTACTCTCCTGAGGCAACGGTTCCTTTAAAGGAAGGGAGTGAAATTTGATGTTGAGAAACTGGAGAATATATTAAACAGTTTAAGAAGGGAAACATGGGTGACAGCTTAAAAGACCAGCAATAATCCAGACTTAGTAAATCAGAAAGAGTAAATGGAACCATGCACGAGAGTGACGCTAACAGGCAAGAGTACCTCAAGGCTGCAATCATCCAGATCTCAAACACCAGTGAGCAAACCCATGGTACCAGCCTTTTCCCTTTCAGAAACTCTTGGCCACTCTATTCTAGAACACTGCATTCCAGTAACTCATACCCATGCAGATACCTGGTTTCCTTCGACACCTTCCTTCATTTTCCTGCACTCCACCGCCCTCTCAGCAGCTCGGATCTTCTCTATTTGTGTCACTTGACCCAACCTTTCTCTTAGCTCCTGAATGTTATATTGTTATCCTGTCATCTTAGCATAGTTTCCTGCATCATGTCTGTTGAAAATGTCAGCCCACCACATTATCCGCAGCTCGTCTGATGATGCTATCAGCTATACACAGCCATTCGTTGTTACATCTGATGGGCTCAATACAACCATCTATCTCATGTTTAGTTAAGCTGTAAGCTTAATATAGCCACATGTCTCATGTCTGATGACAATTTTAGCTCAGAGGCATCTGCATCACCTTTGATGTTGCTGGGATCGGTAGATCGTTTAGAATACGTTTGTCTTTTTTCGTCGTCTGGATTTTGATTCATCTTTCTAATTGCAGACAGAATTGCGGATACTCAGTGATATACTGTATTGCCGACGAACATGCAGACATACACAAAGGTTGCAGAAAAGCTTTAATTGGAACATTTTTTTGATCTGAGTAAAGCTCTTCGCCGAAGAGGTAAAAAAAGCTCTCAGTGAAAGGTTGTTTAGTAACATGTGTTTGTCCTCATAGTAAAGCAGTGGTTCTGAACCTCTTTCTTTTTGACAGTGACCCATATGTACATGGCGACCCATCTATCATAACCTCAATTTGCAACGTAGGAGACAAAATTATTTTGGTTCAAAGATAAAGTGTGACAAAACAAAAGGTAAAGGACAGTTTTTTATTAAAATGACTAATAAACATAAATCATAATGAAGATCAGTAAGAAATATAACGCCAGCTCAATAAGTGGATTGGTTCATGGCCGGAGACGTGTCAGTAACTGTCTGGTTTAACGAGCTCCTCACATCGGGGCAATTTAGATGACAGACTGCATCTTATGTCATGCTCTGGCTGTAGACGGTTTCCGTACGTTCTTTGTGACCCTGAGTGTTGAAAATCCTGCCTCACACAGGAGAGTTGTAACGAAGGGAAGGAGCACTGTCAGAGCTTCACCTCCAAGAATCTGCTTTTCTCTGTGGAGCCAATATTCGTCCTTGTACTGCCGTTTATCCAGTATTTCTGAGTATGAAGTAATCTACCTGAAAAATACAAATACAACTACTTAATGATGGTAGAATTACCGATAAAATGTTAGGTAAATGGACACAGATGCAACTAATGTGATATTTTATTGTAGTAACCTTTTGCTCTCCAGGAGCTTTGTCAAACTGTCCGGCAGCACAAAGCTCCAGGAGAGCGAGACGTTGCCTCAATAAAATGTCACATTAGTTCATCTGTGTCCATTTACCTACTTAATAATAATTATGAAATAACATTGGAAGTAGTAGAAATAGCTAAAAGAATAATAATAAACTTTGTTCCTTGGCGACGCAATTTTGGGTCGCGACCTAAGGGTTAAGAACCACTGCAGTAAAGATATCGGGGAAAATTCTGATGGACCTCTTGCTGAATTTTACCTAATTCTGGAATTTCAAGGGTTCTGTATTTGTCGCTTTACTCTTTCAGTTACTAATCAGTGGGCTGACATTTACCTAAAAAGTGCTTCTATTCTCAAGATATTTTCATATATCCTCCTGAATCTCTGCATATCACTATATTCATATTAATCGCCCCGTTTTCCTTCTCATTTCCCAAGTGATTATAACTCCAGCTTTGCCAGAACAAAAGCTTAAAGCTCCCGTAGCTAATGAACCTTTTTTGGAATGCTTGACGATGTCCTCATGGCCCTGCTAGGGTCTCGAGCTCAGGCCGACATATTTTAAAACTGAAATCCACTCAATGTGATGGAGTATGACAGGAAAAGATACATTGCTTTTGCTGCTACTGTGTAGCTGTCATATGAAACGTGTTCCATAAACTGGAACTATAGAGGAAAAAAAAAAAAAGGTTTATAAAGGTTTTTAGTCATTGAACATATCTAATGTGTCCACCATGAACATTGCTACACGATGACAGATATATCCAGTCAACAAGTAGAATGTGGTGGCAGAACGTTGCTGATGTATTATTTTTTATAAGTGAAAAAAAAAAAGAGAAGCTGCCTCGCATCTAAGTTTGGTGTCTCTTCCGTCTGGCAGACTGAAGAAACGTTCACTCCGAAAATTTATTTTCTTAAAAGAAATTCAATCAGGAACCAGCTTTATTGGGGTATTTGTAAGCTAGTTCTTCGCCGTGGGTCGTTCACACTCTTATCAACTTTATGTACGGAGGACTGAAGTGTATCTTGGACTCAAGATTTAGCTTCTACTTTCACGTTTAAGATTTCTTTGTATTCGCATACTATATTGCAGATAAATTTAGGTAAGCGATTCCCAAATCCTTTTGTTACATACTTGAAAAATGTGATTTGATTTAGAAGCTCGGATTTAAATTTCCCTTATCTTCTCCATTCAGTCTTACTGCTTTAATTTAAAATTACTTGTCTCATCTTCGCCAGGTACTCTCCTGCATAACATTTAATGAGCGTACGAAATACTCATTACATTTTCTCTCTTTTTCTCTTTCTCTCTCTTCCTTTTTTCCTTATTTTCACCCACCTCTTCTCTCCATCCTGTATGTTTTGCTGATATGTCTTACATAATGAATCCTGCAACACTGTAGACCTGCAACAATTGTTTTTGAGTTATTGACTAGTGAGTAGTGAATCTGTGCTTCATTAAAACGTAACTTTATACGAAACATGTGTGGAAGAAAGGTCACAATAACAGTAGAAACTGTATTGGCTAGGTATTGTTGAAGTCATTTTTATATTATTGTTATTGATTATACACAATACCGACAAGTTGACTAATAAAACACCTACCTACCTGGAGTCTACCTGGAGTCTACCTGGTGTCTACCTGGAGTCTATCTGGAGTCTACCTGGAGGGTATTCCGGGGATCAGCGCCTTCCCCCCCGCGGCCCGGTCCATGACCAGGCCTTGTGCAACACTTGAGTATCTTAATTTCAGTAATCATTTGCCTGTGCAACAAGTTTCTTCAGTCGAACATAGGTAATTATACCTATTATTAATATCCATTAATTATACCTATTAAGCTAATTAGTCCCTCAGCCTCGACAGGCGGTGGTCTGTCCCTCGCCTGAGGGACAGACCACCATACATCAAAGGTGAGGGGACTCATCATCTCAAAATTATTCCATCCACTGTTTCTATTGTTATATTCGCTTGTATTCGACGGAAGAAGCTGCTGCGCAGATGAAGCATTTCGGTAATAATGGATATGTATTTTTTTATACTGTCATGTTAATGTAGCAATTCAGAGAGAAAAAACTATGGAGGGTGTGTAGAGAAAACCATAAACGCACTATCCGGCAATTTTAATAGATTACAGGAATGTAAAATTAATGTCATAATTTTTTTTATTAACACATCGGCCGTCGTCCACCGAGGTAGGGTGGCCCGAAAAAGAAAAACTTTCATCATCATTCACTCCATCACTGTCTTGCCAGAGGCGTGCCTACACTACAGTTATAAAACTGCAACATAAAATTATAAGAAAATAAGAAAGAAGGAACACTGCAGCAGGCCTACTGGCCCATGCGAGGCAGGTCCAAGTCACCTCCCGGCTTAAACCAATGACCCACCTAGTCAGGTCAGGTCACACCCACTTAAGGAAGGGGCACGGCATCAGACCTATTAGCACAAGCTAGTCAAGTCCAAATCACACCCACCCACACCCACTCATGTATTTATCTAACTTCTTTTTAAAACTACACAACGTCTTAGCTTCTATGCCTGTACTCGGGAGTTTGTTCCACTCATCCACAACTCTATTACCAAACCAGTGCTTTCCTATATCCTTCCTGAATCTGAATTTTTCCTACTTAAAACCATTGCTGCGAGTCCTGTCTATGCTAAATATTTTTAGCACGCTATTTACATTCCTTTTATTTATTCCTGTTTTCCATTTATACACCTCTGTCATATCACCCCTAATTCTATGCCTTTCTAGAGAGTGCAGATTCAGGGCTCTCAGTCTATCCTCATAGGGAAGATTTCTGATACGTGGGATCAACTTTGTCATCCTCCTTTGTACGTTTACCAGTGCATTTATATCCATTCTGTAATACTGTGATCAGAACTGTGCAGCATAATCTAAATGAAGCCTAGCCAAAGATATATAGAGCTGAAGAACAACCTGAGGACTTCTATTATTTTACTTCTTGATATGAAGCCAAGGATTCTCTTAGCTTTATTGCGAATACTTATGCACTGTTGTCTTGGTTTTACATTACTGCTAACCAGAACTCCCAAATCCTTTTCGCAATCAGTAATATTAAGAGTTACATTATTTAGTTTATATGTGGCATGGTTATTTTCTTGTCCAATGTTTAGGACTTTGCATTTGTCTATATTAAACTGCATCTGCCACTTCTCCGACCACTGCATGTCTATTCAAATCTTTTTGGAGTGCTCTAATGTCCTCATTTGAATGAATTAGACGACCTATTTTGGTGTCATCAGCAAACTTGCTTATGTCGCTATTTATTCCCTCATCAATGTCGTTTATATAAATTATGAAGCAACAAAGGGTCCAACACTGACCCCTGAAGAACACCTCTCGTGACGAGCCCCCCACTCTGATTTCTCCCTGTTGATGCAAACTCTCTGCTGCCTATCTGTCAACCATGCCTCTACCCAGGAAAAAATTCTCCTATTCAGTGTGCCTTAATTTTTCTGAATAGCCTCTGATGTGGAACTTTATCAGAAGCCTTGCTGAAGTCCATATACACAATATCATTTTCATTACCATAATCTAACTCCTTAAATACCTTGGTGAAAAAAAATAGTAAATTCGTAAAGCAGGAACGTCCCTTTGTAAAACCGTACTGAGATTCATTAATCAATCTATGCCTTTCAAGATGGTTACGAATTGCCTCGGCAATTATTGACTCCATAAATTTTCCCACTATGAAGCTAAGGATCTGTCTCCTGCTTTAGAAATAGGTATTACATGTGCCCTTTTCCACTTGTCTAACCAAAGGTTTGCTAATCTTCCTTTGAAAACTGTTCATCAGGGCCTGTGGATTTGTTCAGTTTAAATTTTTCTGTTTGTCTGAGGACTATGTCACTAGTTACCTTAATCGTGCATATTTTATTATCGTCCCTTTCTACATAATTTATAATTTCTGGAATTTCGCTAGTATCTTCCTGCGTAAAAACTGAGAGGAAATAAGAGTTAAAAATTTTCACATTATAGGCGAGTTGTAGTTAAAGTCATTAACATTTTACTAAAATATGCAAATCTTCGGGCTAGGATTTATGAAATCTGCAATTTTTTTCTTTTACTATTGTTTATTTTTTTTTTGTTCTCGTATTATTAATTAATCATTAATAGCACTACACCACCAAAACATTTTACTGTGGATTAATATTGAATTCGAAAACATTGTTAATCATTGTTGTTCTAACGTAACTATCTAGGAAGGTGTCCCTTATATTCGATGACTGAATTATTTGTTTTAATTTGTAACTTGAAAACGCCTCATCCATTTGGTTTTAAAATTTCGAAGCAGGTGCACTGTAACCATTGGTACGTGCGGGTGCCCTCTGGTCGATGTCACATAGTTCTTTCCCTATTTTGGTTTTAGCGCAGAAACGTGTGTAACTATTATTATTATAATCATAACTAAGCGCTGAACCCACAAGGGACATAGAGCGCTTCAGGGTAGGACGTGTGCTAAAGGTTTAATATGCGTGATCAGATTTTATAACGTTTACCATAACATATCTGAAACAGGCTTTATTTGAGCGAATTCAGTAGTTAATGGTTGATGCATCTTCAGGGAAGAATGATACTCTGTTAGTTTATAGGTTGTTCAGTTGCAAATTAACCAATATGCTAACAGTCAAAAAAAAAAAAAAAAAAAAAAAAGCTTGGAAAGGCTGATTTTGTGGGTCAGCAGGAGGCTGTCGTTTCTGGTCGACTTCAAACTTTAACGCTAATGAGAATTATTTAGAGGGACACTAAATTTTTTATTAGTCTTTGTAGCCTCCAGTCCCAATTTTATTAACATTTTTTTTAAAGTCTCATACTTAATCTTCTGGACCTTTAAGAAATTTGGCTTTTAAGCTTAAAAAAAAATTAATAGGCCTTTAAAATGTAACAAATCTACACAGTTCCCTTTAACTAATTAAAAGATATTATTTTTTTTATCTAAAACCTACTTTAAATATTATTATTTAGCTGAATTTCAAATTTATAGTTTTTGCAATGCTATAGTCAACTGTGTATTAATATCACTGGAGAATAACTTGAGAGCTTCACTATGATTTGTGAGTTTGTTTCTATGAAACAAATAGAACAAACCACCTTCAAATTAGTCTTAAGACACAAACTGAACTCTCTGCTTTTAGTCGCATACCCCGACAGTAACCACCCACCTTAAATCAGCGAGTGATTCTTACAATAATAGTGACTGACTGGATTCTTTCTTATCTCGTTTTATAAAACACACACACACACAAAAAAACATACGTCCTTCTGACTAGTAACTAACACACATACACAAACACACAGAGGGGTCAGGAGCTATGAATCGACCTATGCAACCACAATTAGGTGAGTACACACATACACGTATACAATGGTCTACTCACAATCATTCATGCACCCATATTCTCTTGTATTATTATTTTATGACCACCCTGCACTATTCCTCTTGAGTCATTGGCTGGGGTTTCAGGATACAGGGATTCTTGCAGGGATTGCACAGGCACCGTAGCACTTCTAATTAACAGAGTTTAGCTCCACCGTTACATGCAATTTGGAACCAGCAAAACTCAAATGTGAAATATCCAGTTAATTTCTTTAATAAACACAAACAATACAATGAGTCATTGCAAAATTATAAAAAAAATAACCTCAGGTACATTAATTCATTATTGAAAAATATTAACGTTAAATAAAAATAAATTTAAACAATGCTTGTAAAGTTCATTGGAATCCAATAGGAAATTTCAAGGCTGTTCTACTAGCAGAATGAGACACTAATGGGACATAAAATGGGAGTATATTACATGGCCACAAAGATTTGTAGCTAAATTACAACATAGCAAATACTCAGTGAATTACAAAAGTAGATATTTTCTTTTTGTAACCGCGAGAGAGAACCAGATGCTCTCGCAGTAACCAATTGAAATCCAGAGTACAGGTTTGGCAAGTCACCTCTCTGACCAAACTGCCTCACCACTCTTTGATTATTATTTGGAACTTCTCTTTAAGTCCTTATAAGTGTTCTAAAGTAATACAAAAATTTGATGAAACATCGAAGTCTCATGAACACTTGTCAAAAGGAAGGAAAGAAACCCACATGCCTGGAGTTACCTGGAGTCGCGTCCGGGGGTCACCGCCCTGCGGACAGGTCCCTGACTAGGTCTCCTGGTTGCTGGCTTGATCGGTTAAGTTCACATATAAACAAAGGCTGGAGAAGAGTTATTCTGTATATTTAGCTGATAAGATGTTCTCCTGTCTATGCTTACTTGTGAATTTCCTTCTGTCACATAAACAAAAAAATACAGCTAATTTTTAGAATCCAGGTAATTTGCAAATTTAACCTTCCCCTTCCCAGCACCTCTCACTCCCAGCACCTCTCACTCCCAGCATATCTTTGTCCAAACAAGATATTCCCTGGCATCGTACCTCAGGCTGGAGAATGACCCTCTCCTCGTTGCCCGAGTCGTGTGGGTGTCATCCTGGCCTGCACTTAAGTAATATGTTTGCTGTTTTTAGGTATGATTGCAGCAATCTGTCGTAATGGAGGCTAGAAAATAACCAAAGCTACCTTCTCCTCGCACAATAACATGCATTAGCACAATTTACCGCGAACGTTGAAGATTTGTTGGTGAGAAAAACATTTTTACTTTTTTTTTTATTGGATGCTACAATTACGCTAAAGTATATAGAATTTCAAAGAGAAGTTTTAATGATTTTCTTATTTTTTTAAATCTGTTGGGTTTTCCAGCGGGCGAGATATAATGAAGGGAAAAAGTAATGTGACTCTACTCGTAAGGAATAACTTTCCTAACGCATTTTTCAGTATAAATTTGGGTCAAATTCGAGTTTGCTCACATCTTGCGGTGTTACCTTATTGCTACCTCCTTGCCCACGATTTATTACCCTCCACCAGCTCCTTGCTTTATTGCATTTCTCCTCCCCCCTTCTCACCCCCATTCCTGCAATGAATTCTCTATCCTCACCCCCCCTCCTGTAACAGCCTTTCCCCCCAGACCACCTACCTCCCTGACCACCTATCCCAGACCACTTACAACCTAACCACCACCACCTACCCACCTCTCTCTACCCACTTCTTTTTCTCCACATCACTTTAGTTTTTACACCAATCTCATTTTAATTCTTGTTTTTTTCCCCTTCTGTCCCTATTTTTCTACCACATTTCTGCTTTCTCTTCAATTCCCTCCTCCGTTAATATACATCTGTTTTCCTCTAGACTTTCTCTTTGTCTCAATTATCCTAACCTCTTTCACTGGCGCTCTTCTACTTCCCTCACTTCTTCCCTAACTTCCTCTCACTCCTTTCCCTCTCATTCACCTGGTTTCTCGTCCATTACCCACCATCCACTCCATCACTCCCTCTAGCACTATCACTCCAAAACCCACTACCAACCAACTACAGTAATAACTACCATCCACCACCCATCTGCCACAACCCCACACCCATCATCCCTTCCCCACCCCTCCTCCCCATCAACCACCACCAGTGACCAACTCTTTTCACTAAATAACCTAACCTTAACACCAAGTACCTAAATTTTAACTTATTTTTTATATCAGTGGAATATCAATGGCTGGATTATTTTTCTTCTTCTTTCATGATTTTCATCAGTTTCAAACTTTCGAATTGTTACTTGGCTGTGCAGGTACCAATTAGCCTATTAAGAATAGTGCAGTAATTTCAGTGCACTAGCATTAGAATGTCTCTAATCGTTAGTTATTTCGTTATATAGAAATTGATTTGATGAGGAATTAAATACACGTGGAAACATCTGGGTATCTATTTGTAGAGGTTTCGCCAACCAGTGGCTTTATCAGTACAATACAAGAACACAGTGTGAAAAAAATATATACAAAAGATGGGGTAATCAGTGTCTCAGCCTTGAAGCTGGTGGAGAACACCGTAGTGTTGGAGGAAATGAAGCACAATCATGGAGCTAGGCGATTATATTACCTAATCTTTTGTATATATTTCTTCACATTGTCTCCTTGTATTGTATTGTTAAAGCCACTGGTTGGCAAAACGTCTTCAAATAAAGATACCCAGATGTTGCACATGTGTCTAATTCCTCATCTTGTCGGTACTGTATACCATTTATGTTCAGATGCTGATTTCTCAGTTTTATATTAAAGATGCTGTGCTATTTTCTCGCGCAGACACTTTGAATCCCTCTTATAAACGGCTTCAAATTTATAGCATTCGTTCGAAGGCTCAGTCCAGTTTTAGTTTGTGTATTCGCAAATTGTCAATTTTAAAGCGACTGAAAAAAATCGAATTAATGGTTTACGTGTGATAACTGGAGAATGTCTTCTTATCGGCTTCAAGTTTTCTTCAACACTTGTCCAACCTTTGGACGAAGACCTTACACTAGTGGATGGTCCACTGTGATCCCGCCTCCTCCTTCTTCGCCTCACCTGACTACAGTATATAAGTCACTTCTCTGGCGCTATGCTGTACTTCCTACAAGAGTGATGGACTGAACACATCGATTCCAGGCTGAGGGACTGATTACCTCAAACTCCTCCTCTCCTTATACCTTCCTGCTTTGTATTGGACTGATGAAGCCACTGTGTGGCGAAACGTTTCTTCAATAAAGATTCCCATATGTTGCATAAGTGTCTCAATTCTTCAAGTTTTCTATTTTGATGTATAAAGAAACATTTGCATTGATAATATCTTGTGTTAATTTGCCTTTATTTTTATTAACATAAATTTGGTTACTGACTCCATGTTTTGAGAATTCTTCCGATTGGCTTCTCCATCTCATCTATGTATCCAATCTAATTTTACAGCTATTGCCTTCAGCCTCTGTTACATTACCCCACTTTTCCTATTGATCACTTGACTCTTCGTTCAAAATATGCAACGTTGTGACATAATAGTTCAGGATTGGTACGTAAAAAATGTCCTCTCCAAAGTACGGGTAATTTGTATATGGCTCTGACCAAGGTATAATGACTTTTATCACAGGTTTAAATATTTCTACTTTAACTGCGTGTAATTCTTTTGCCGTTTCACACACACACACACACACACACACACACACACACACACACACACACACACACACACGCACACACACACACACACACACACACACACACACATTGGTTGATTCTCTCTTCACAAAAGTCATGCAGTTTTTCACATAAGAAAGGAACACAGCAGCAGGCCTACTGGCCCATACTAGGCAGTTCTTTCTCAAACACAAACTCACTAGCAAAAATATTTGCCCAACCTGTTTTCAATGCTACCCAACTAACAAGCTTTGATAACTCTCTTAACTCATTTGAAAGTCCCTCTCAAATCCAACCCCTACTAAAGGTTTTAGCTTCAATAACCCTGATAGGCAGACTGTTCTACTCATCGACTACTCTATTTCCAAACCAATACTTTCCTATATCCTTTCTAAATCTAAATGGAAATAAGTCACTCTGTCTGACATTTTTTGGGTTATCCTAGGTTCTCTAACCATATGCTGCTATGTATGATAATCTATGTAACTGTATTTGTGTTAACCTGAATAAACTGACTTACTAATTTGAATATATTATTTCGAGCATTATCCTGAAAGGATATCCTCAGATCCTTGATTATATCGCCTTTATTTATGCCCATCTTCTACTTATACATTTCAATCATGTATCCCCCTCATTCTACGTCTTACAAGAGAATGTAGGTAAAGAAATTTCAATTTCTGCTTCTATAGAAGATTTATTATGCTCAAGTCCAAAGTCCCATCTCGTGAATTGTGTAGCTTCTTCATATTTCTTTCCTTAATAATTCTCATCCTCCTATTATTATTCTGTCTCTCGTCTCCAGCATTTCTTCTTGATTTGTGCCAAGTCTCATTTTTCGTTCCCGCATACAGCTCGACTCAAAAAATGGAGATTTGTTTCAACTTTTTTTTTTTTTTTTTTTTTTATCCTGTTTCGTGTTTTGATTCTGTGTAATTTCTGTCATGTGGGTTCTGATTTTTATAGTAAATTATTTCCGAGCTGTTTAATTTGGCTTTGAATTTTATCTTTTTCTCATTTCTTATTATATATATATATATATATATATATATATATATATATATATATATATATATATATATATATATATATATATATGAGACAAGCCACGGGGGTGAAATCTTTAGCTCAAGTACTTTCACAATTCTCAGTGCGTCATCAGGAGCTGTGCAATGTTGGAAAGGCAACAACAGGAGAAGTAGGGTAAGTTTTCAGAAACTGGCATCCCGCCAGTCTCTGTTTGAGAGAGACAAGCGGGATGCCAACCCACACCCGTCACCCTCCACCCCATTTGGGGTCGGGTGGAGTAGGCCTCACAGTTTGCAGATAGCATGAGGAAAAATACTTAAAGACAGTTTATTACAACCTCAGGTTCAATGGCCTGTTAACCTGAGTGTAAAAAGGGAGTTTGGAGCAAATAAACACAGTAGAAAATGCTTTGAATTTGAATTTGTATTTCCTTCACCAAGCAATTATGATTATATAAGACTTTTGTATTTTCCTTCACCAAGTATATTATAAGGCTTTGTACAGATATGTACACTATATACAGAGAGAGTAGAATTAGTGCACGCCACGGTAGTCAAGGCAAAACAGCAGCCAATAGACAGAGACAACCGTACAACAACCAGCTCAATGCAGGAATGCCAATGACATCACCTTTGCCATTGTCAGATCCGCATTATCATTGGCTGAACCGAGTCGTTGATTTGATGATATGGCCCCGATCACCAAACCCTTGACGATGGTTCGCTGGTTGGAGGGGAGCCTATGTGGGTGTGTTTAACATGCTCCGAATAAAGGGTACGTACTCTTTGCATGCAACACAGTTAATAGCCAGCCCTAAGCGTCTAACAGCTGGGAACAGGTCATGTGACGTAAAAGTTACATTACAATAGTGGATCATTACATACCTTCATTTACAACCTTCTAACTAATGAAAAAGAAGAACAAATCCCTCATTTGTCAACCGGTGTCTCAGAACCTTCTAGAATATTCAGGAAATACTCTCAGTGCAAGTTAATATGACTGTGTGAATCTCCTGTTCAGGTTTTTCTTTCTTATAATAACTAGGCTATTCTTAATTTTAATGTCATTCCTATCATTATTATTAACAAGAGTGATGGACTGAACACATCGACTCCAGGCCGAGGGACTGATTATCTGAAACTCCTCCTCTCCTTACACCTTTCTGCTTTGTATTGGACTGATGAAGCCACTGTGTGGCGAAACGTTTCCTAATAAAGATTCCCATATGTTGCATAAGTGTCTCAATCTACAACTCGTCGGTTTTCAAAACCATTTATCACATTATCAACTATCATCGCTAATATCATTATTATTATCAACATCATTTTAACATATTGTATACAATACAGCGGCGGCTTAATGGTCGACAGGTATTGCCGACAAGCATGATAATGGAGATAAATGGTATAAAATACCGACATGATGGAAAAATAAACACAAAAGCAGTATAATGTGATCCTTTATTGACTACGTTTCGCCCACACGGTGAGCGTTATCAAGTCACAAACAGATCTACCTTGGTATAATGTACAATGTTCGCCAAGGCCGGGATCCTGGCACGGGTCTTAATCTTGGAATGACTCGTCTCTGGCTCCCGAAGAACAGTGGGTTCTGCGTCTCTGGCTCCTGAAGAACAGTGGGTTCTGCGTCTCTGGCTCCCGAAGAACAGTGGGTTCTGCGTCTGGCTCCCGAAGAAGAGTGGGTTCTGCAATGTTACAGCACATGCAGCTCAAGCACTGTTCCGGATAGTGTATCTGGTGCGTCTCATAAGCGATACATGAGTATATAGAGAGTGGAGAGTCATGTGGAGAATGCTGGGTAGGCTGGTTTTGAGACGGACTTGCAAGGAACTGCCGAAAGTCGTCTCAAATCCAGCCTACCCAGCATTCTCCACCTGACTCTCCACCTTATATATACTCATGTACGCTTTACTCAGGTAGCTCTGTTGTAACTTGATACAGCTTACTGTGTGGGCGAAACGTAGTCGATAAAGGATCACATTATACTGTTTTTTGTGTTTATTTTTCCAAGTATGGTAATGAAACATTTGGTACGAAGCAAACCTTGTTTATAAACATTTCATACTGGGTAGAACTTTGCAAGGTTCTGTCTCAGGCAAAACATCAGCCACTTAGAAGCGATAGACAAAACTGAATTTCCAGTTAACAGATATAATTTTGATCTCCTATCCTTCACTCCCACTTTCCATCCTTTATTTTTCCACTCTTCTCTTTCTGAACTTTCTTAATATATCTTTCCTCCACAGTCTTTAGCTACTAGTTCTGCTGTTGCTTGTTCAACTACTTCCACAAATGCTATTTCTACTTCTGCTACTTCTACTAATGCTAGTTCTACTTCTGCTACTTCTACTAATGCTAGTTCTACTTCTGCTACTTCTACTAATGCTAGTTCTACTTCTGTTACTTCTACTAATGATAGTTCTACTTCTGCCACTTCTACTAATGCTAGTTCTACTTCTGCCACTTCTACTAATGTCTAGTTCTACTTCTGCAACCGTCGTCACCCTTCTCACCTTGGCAATCAACTGCCCCTTTTGTTGACCGACGATTAAGGATCATATCAAGGTTTAAAAAAAATGCTTTGCAAATGTATTAAAAATTCTCAGAATTGTTAGATGCCGTATCTAAGTCAAAAAGCCTTTGTGTAAGAAAATTCTGAACTAGCTGGAAGTATCAAAATGAACACAATAAGGGTACAGCCTACTGAGTGAAATAAGACAAGTCGTAGAACTTGTGACTTGTTGAAGTTCCCTTTTGTGCTTTTAACAAAACATGCCCTGATAAACCTCTAAACAAAGCAAAAGGCTGTCTAATGAATATTCGTCGAAAAACTTTTTTCTTCTCAACCATTAAAATGATGGGTAAAATGAATCTGCACAAAGAGTGTATTTAAAAATTCATCTCTGGTCGTGTGGCTTTCCCTGCGCCTCACCTCTTCTCTCCCCTGTGCTTGTGGTGTTTACTTACACCTCGTTAGTAAGAGTGACGACCATCTGAAGGGATACTACACTTTTTCTCCTCACTCCCGAGCTCTTATTTTTCTCAACTTGTGAAATATGAATCAGTGTTAAGGCAAATTCAAGGAAAATTGCGCAAAGTTAATGGCAAAAGTCAAGACAAATAACGTGGGGAGGGAAAGGAAACAAATGGAGAGGTCGAAGAAAATGGAGGAACTGGGATAGTTTAGAAAAATTAAATAGAAGGACAAAGATAACAGGAGAGCAATAGAAAAAGCGATAGTAAGGAAAAACGGGAAGGGGCTGAGATAACAGAAAGTAGGAGACGACTGAGATGAGGATTATTATGCAATGAGAGTAAAGGAGGAGAGGGATGGGGGAAAAGGAAGCAGGATGTATAATGAATCATAGCACATCTTGCACAGTATATAATATTTCCCTCAGGTACTGAAGTTTCTACACAGTATGACATTGTATCACTGCCGAAATTGAGGCAAAAACATCTCGCTCAATCGCACTAGACCTGTAGGTTTCGTACAGCATTTCGGAAACAGAAAAAAACAGGTTAATAATAATAATAATAATAATAATAATAAATAATAATAATAATAATAATAAAAATAATAATAATAATAATGATATACAATATAAAAAATAAAAAATAATAATAATAATAATAATAATAATAATAATAATAATAATAATAATAATAATAATACATGCAGAACGTATACAAGCCTAGCTGACATCAATGACACTACTGTATAGTTATACAGTGCATTTCGGGCAAATTAGGTCAGTTTTGTACCCAGGATGCGACCCACACCAGTCGACTAACACACAAGTACCAATTTTACTGAGTGGTGAACAGGGACAAAAGGTGTCTTTAGGAAACACGTCCTAATATTTCCACCCATACCGGGGATCGACCACGGACCACAATGTGTGAGCTGAGTGTGCTAGCAGTCGAGCTCTTCAGAATGAAGGACATTCTTCTTTTCCTTGAAGGGCATGCTGGTTGAGAAAACTTTAATGTTATTGCCCAACCATATGTGGATGATTAGTTCTTAAGACGTAATTGCACGAGTGAGCCCGCCAAACACAGTGATCAGGTTTCTCCTGTAGAGGTTTGTCACTTGCATGGTATTGCTATTCTAGGCTTGTTAGAATTAATTCAGAATTAATTCACAGACAGAAGAGGGAGAGGCCACAGTGAAACGAAACTATAGTTTTATTGTAATAAAATTAAAAAAAAATATGAATTCACTAACAGTTTCACCTCAGTGGGCGATACAGCTAAGCACCGAACACCAGTACTTGAAATAAAAGAACAAAAGCAATACTATTAGCTTTAATTCCCAGGTTAAGACAGTCTAGGTACTGAACTACAGAACAAGGAAACATCAATACTATACTTGATTAACTAGAATTAGAAAATAATTAAACATTTGTTAAATAAACTAGGAGGTTTAGGAGTAATCAGTTTATTATGGTAAAAATGTAATGTAGAGTATAGATCCATTTATTATTTTATTATAAATTAAATATAAGATTTAAGTAGTTGCATTGGTATCGAACATCCGATATACATTAGCTAGCTAAGGTACCAAGTTTATCTGGCATCCCAGTTTGTTTACATTTTATAATCTTTAGAATTTTCATAGGTAGGGGTAATAAAATCATATTACTTTAGGCTAAGTAATGCTGTGGATATCAGAGGTTACTAAAGCATATTGGTGACTGTAGAGGAAACTTATTTGCTGCTGTTGTTGTTGTTGTTCTCGATTCACTGGTACTCTCCCGGCCCGGGTCTTTTCCAGATGGTGACCCGGCATTGGCTCCCTGTCGTGGGAGTGTCTGAGACCTATGTCTCCCATGGGAGGAGGTACAAGTACCTCCTCATCTTCTGGAACCAACTGTGCCCAGGCCTAGTCCCATTCCCCGCCCTCACGGGGCTCTTAGGAAGAAGCTAGGCCTCTGGTCTGCCATCTTCCCCGCCCTAGGAGGGCTCGTGGGAATGGCAGTCTTGTGAGCTGCAGGTGGTAGTAAGCTCTGGCTCTGGCACCTTCCCCGTCCTAGGTGGGCTCGTGGGAGTGGTGTCTGCTGCTGGAAACTTATGAGAATTTGCATTTTCAAATGAGGAGTGTGTAAGTTTCGTCAGGGATAGAGTAACTATGGTTCTCTGATGGTCATAGTGTGGTTTTTGCATAACATTTAAATAATATATGGTTATATATATATTTAGGATTTTTGTAATGTGGGTTTAAACATTTTTGGACGAAAAAAATTATTATTTTTACAAGTTTATATATATATATATATATATATATATATATATATATATATGTGTGTGTGTGTGTGTGTGTGTGTGTGTGTGTGTGTGTGTGTGTGTGTGTGTGTGTGTGTGTGTGTGTGTGTGTGTGTGTGTGTGTGTGTGTGTGTGTGTGTCGTGCCGAATAGGCAGAACTTGCGATTTTGGCTTAAATAGCAACTCTCACCTTGCCATATAAGACAAGTGAAAATTTGTGTATGCAATAATTTCGCCAAAATCATTCTGAACATAACGAAAAAAATATATTTCATTGTGTTTGTTTATTATTAAATTAATGTTAACGTATCTAAAATATTTTTAGTTGGGTTAGGCTAAATTAAATTGCGCTTGTTGTAATAAGGTTTAATAGGTTTTCAAAGTTTCTCTTGGTACAAAATTATAAATTCTTACATTAACATAATTGAAAAAAATATATCTTTAAACGTATAAGAAAATTTTAGAAAGGACTTAATTTTAGATGAGTTCTTGCTAAATGACCAGTTTTACCTAATCGGCACGACATATATATATATATATATATATATATATATATATATATATATATATATATATATATATATATATATATATATATCAACTGCAGCTGCAGGCATTTCCCCTCTGGATCGCAACACTGAGTCTCTGAAAGAGGAAGCTGGCCGCTCTGTGATCCTTGGTTTCTGTAATGAATTGTACCCTTGGCTTTAGGCCAAAGGTACAATTCAAGAGGAGTACAACTGTCAAGGGTACAATTCAAGTGTACAAGGGCCAAGCTAACAATTCAATGGTACAATTGAAGAGGAGTTACTTGATGCCGGTGAGGGACTCTTTAGCCGAGGAATTGGCCCTGACCACCTTGATAGCCGTCCATTTCCCCAAGAACAGAATGACCCCCAACTGGTTCTGCGTTCCTCGATGAAAAGGGTAAAAATAATGTAATAAAGCAAATAAATCGCCTTCACTCTGAAGGAGGGGGGAGAGACACTGTATTAGGTGATTCATCTGAACTGTGATTTCTACCTACCTGTAGTCTACCTGGAGGGCATTCCTGGGATCAACGACCCCACGACCCAGTCCATGACCAGGCCTCCTGGTGGATCAGGGTCTGATCAACGAGGCTGTTACTGCTGGCCGCACGTAGTCCAACGTCGAACCACAGCCCGGCTGATCTGGCACTGGCACACTTCTTGGAAAACAGTTATTGGATGAATAACCGTGAAAGTGTTCACTGTTTTATTGGGTTACAATACCAGGCGGCAGACAGCCGGTGTGTTTAAAAGCAATAGTAATAATAATATTATTAAAATATAATAATTGAAGGTAGGGCTCTAAACTTGTCACAAGTATTTCACAGCAGACTTCATGTTAACTGGCGTCGACCAGGCTACAAATATATTGAGTTTAAACCACCTGCCGATGTACAGTAGATCTAAAATTATTCACACTTTACATGACCGTTTGCATTATTACAAAAGCTTACAAGAATTTACCTAAACAATTTTATCGGTGATACATAAATGTCCAAATATTTACTCCACAAAGACATGCAAGAAGTCCTTAACTTATTAAATGTGCCGGGTTCCAGTTTTTCTTTAACTGTTCTTCTTAAAGAAAAATAATTCAAAGGCCAGTTATGTTTCTCGTATGTTAGTACTGCTGCTCAGCGGCCGTAAAATATTAAATGTTTCCTAACTGCCCTGTTCGTAAATGCTGTTGTATGTAACTTGTATGTAACTGATTGGGGAGGGGGAGAGACCGCCGAGGAAAGGTTCCTGGACTGATCGCTTTGGTTGACCTTCATATGTTCCAGTTGGTTCCTGGACACATTATGCGCCCTTGAAGTTTTACGATTCTCGCCCACGAAGTAGAGTGGAGGGATGTGTAATGAAGCTATTCAGAGATACTGGGATAAATAAAGCAAGGTGATGGAGAAACTGTTTGAGGGAGAGATTGGGAAAGTAAGAGGAGGAAATGAGCTTAAAAAAAAGCGTCAGGGAAGGAAAATAAGGAGGAAATATCGAAGAGGGAAACAAAGAGGAAGGAAGATTCAAGGAGGTCAGCAATGGAGGAAGAGATAATGATACGACGATCTGCATACTTGGAACTGATAAAAATATTGGGGGGAAAAAGAAATCTAAGGAGAAATAACACAAGGAAGTGGGTGATGGGAGAAGGGGGATAGGTTAGTAAAGGAAGGTTGGCACGGAAGAGGGAGAGCATTGTGAAGGATGAGATGGATGAGAGATGGAATACCTAACTACAAACGCACGCGCGCGCACACAAACACGTGTTTATAAACTAATTTCACATAAACAATAATTTGCACATGTTTGTACTTGTTTAATGTAGATGCAATTTGAAAACTAAGTTTATGATTGTAATCATAAATGGTAAAACAATTAACGATGTTCGGTTATTTATCACTACAAAAATATTATCATTGTTGCTGGTGCTGTATATGAATTTTGTTACAAAAGTGAACAACAATGTGTTGAGAGTTATGGACACGTAATTTTTAAATGTATTTCCGTAAAAGCATTTTGGTTTATCTAATAAAGTAAAATATAGTATTTGCATTTCAAGTCAGCAATTAATAACCTGTCCTCTAAGCATGATCTTAACCTAGCTGTTTCTTACTGACTTAGTCTTTCCTCTTTCTTTTTACCCTGGCATCCCCTTCAGTAACTCCCGCTGATGGGTCACCTGAACGTGGTGAGGTTTTTTTTTCCTTAGGGAGACAGGCCTAATCTCTTAACATCTTATCTCTCTTAGAACTCAGCATCTTCTCTCACTTAGAACCCAGCATCTTCTCTCACTTAGAACCCAACATCTTCTTTCACTTAGAACCCAACATATTCTCTCACTTAGAACCCAGCATCTTCTCTCACTTAGAACCTAGCATCTTCTCTCACTTAGAACCCAGCATCTTCTCTCACTTAGAACCCAGCATCTTCTGGGCATTAATTGTGGGGATATTTCTCCTTTTGCTTACACTTTGCTAACGCAGCCAGTGACAAGGACCAAATTATGGATATGGAGATTGAGGAATGTAAAAAATAAATTGAATAATTTTACACTATATTCTTGAAATGTTTCGCTAGCTTTATGGTGGTAGAATATATTTCATAATTTTAGAAACGGCATTTGTATATTAAACACTGAATAACCAAATTCTTCAAATATTTTATAAATAAACAAAAATAAAGCAAACCCTTCATTCCATTTCTTTACTAATTTTTTTTTATTCTACAAATCTGCAATGCTAATATGAAGCAATTTTTGCTTAATATAGAAATTTCCCCTTGTTTTTATTGTCTTCCCACTTTGATGTGACAGCAACAGGTGTGTAATATGATGTGACAGCAACAGGTGTGTAATATGATGTACAAATGAGATTAAGATCTGTCAGTGTCAGAGAAATAATGATTTTACTTGTCTGCTCCTATTAACTCTTTGTCGAGACTAGTGTACCAGTGACATTATAGTTAATGTTAAATACGATATTTGTATTTTGTACAGATATATTTGTACATGTATGATCTTTATAACCTACAACGAAGTCTGTTTCAACTGTTTTAATGTTTTCGCTCAACGATGTTTGTCATTTTTTAATATATAATGTACAATACAATTATTTAACTTGTGGATCATTTATTTTTTAAAACTTGTTTCACCGGTTTTTGTTTTCACTTGTACCTTTAACTGGCTTTTGCTTTAAATGTTTTCTTTGTTCATGACTGACCTCTTCTCCCTGCAGCAGTCATCACACGCTTTCGTTTTTATTTTGTTTTATTGCGAATCCCTTATGTTTTAAGTTCAATCAGCCATCACTTTTTCGTTGCTCTCAATTGAACTTATTCGTTTACCTCAAAAAACTTGGTTTGCCTCCGCCTAACTTGTCCCATAATCTCAAATATGTATATATACCCACCGGCCGAACATTCTTCGTTTGTCTTCCTTTACTTAACTCTTGTTTAGTTGATATCCGGGACACGAAGGCCCTACATGTGTATTAAGACATAGTATGCAACAAAATAGTTTGTCCTGCGTATTGTCATTACACAAAGTTACTTTCCTCTTCACCTCGTATCGTATGTTGGAATTCCAGTTTTTCACTCCTTGTCTCTCCGAAACTCCATTACCACGTAGTTCTTGGAAATACATTTAGAGCTCTCCCTAGTAAGCTCCGGCAGCAGCTCCGGGGTGTGACGCAAGACAGACACGGAGGAATGGTAAAACATAATGAATTATGCAAGAAACAGGACACGTGTAAGTGGGTAAATGTAACACACACACACACACACACACACACACACACACAGTGAAGATGCGGGGCCAGGAGCTGAGTCTTGACCCTTGCAACACAAATAGATGAGTGCAAATAGGTGAGTACACACACACACACCACATACTGTACTCTCACACACACACACTCCCCACATACTGTACATACACACTCCACATACACACAAACACCGACACCCTCAACGACGCACCCTTCTTCCTACCAAACTACCATCCCCTCCATCCTCACCCATACGCTACCCATAGTTTACCCCATACACACACATACGCAAACACACACACCTCGCTATTACTCACGAGACGAACGTTTCCAAGAAAGGTAGCTAACATTCTCCTTGGTGCTTCTCGTTACCAAATAACACAGCTTCGAAACACGCACCCGGCGATGGATCGTCATATCGACTCAGTCGTGACACTCATTTTCAACAGGTGGACCCCCCTAGTTACACAGTGAAAGATAATTACTCCTAGTTGATGCTATCTCGGAGGAATATGCATTTTCCATTCTTTTTGTCAGCAGAAAACTAGTTAAGACTCCATTGCACGTTCATAACACCAATTCAAGCGAGATTCTCATGCAACAGATGCGTCCGAAAGTCTTCTCGTTTATAATATAGATCTAGTCAACAAAACACACGTACACGCACGCAATCACCCTCACCCCACCCCCATACACCCATGCACACACGTACACACACAACTAACACACACATATACACACATAAACAACACATACACACACAACACACACACACACATACACACACACACACACACACACACACACACAACACACACACACACACACATACATACACACACACACACACACACACACACACACACACACACACACACACACATACTACGAAAACCTGCTCATTAACAACAAAAAATGGGACCCCAGAGGGAAAGTCGAAGACTCAGGGAAACAGAGGAAGATGGGCTTGGAAAGGATAAATGGATGGAGGAGCTATGGAGAAGGATGGAACGAAAGTGGGAAAGCAAGCTCGGTGAGCTTACCACGAGAACGGAGAGCAGGATGGAAGCAGAGAGAAGTGGAAGATGAGAGCTGAAGCTGCAGAAGCAAGGATGCAAAAAACTAAAAGCTGAAGTAAAAATGCTGAAGCAATATACAGAGCCAATGACCAGAAGGGACCAAAGGAAAGGAAGGAGACAAGACTTACGTTGAGACCCTATCAGGCCACCAGCAAATGTTGAGGAATGAAAGGGGCATGCTGTTGGCCACAGGGACAGCAGTAGGTGAGGGAAGGGGTGTAGGTAAAGTTAGTGACAAGTCCCCTGCAGACGCGCGAACAGGCCACTGGGAGATACATAAAATAGTAAGGGAGACAGTTGCTATGCATAAATGGGACCCAGAGATGCGGAGGGAAAAGCAATGTGAGGAGGAGAGGAGAGGTCAGTCTTTATACATGGGCTTCAGGAGAGTGAAGGGAGGACATACGATCAAAGAAGGCAGACAGGAAAAAAAAGGGATTGAAAATATCATCAAACAAACAGAAGAGGAGGACATGACTGAGCTGATAAATTTTCAGAGACTGGGTGGGGGATACTCGAGGGATAGAAATCGGCCGCATCAAGAAATCCTGTTCCGAATCATTTCAAGAGTGAAACGATGTGGAACAGGATCCTACAGCAGAAACCATGGCTATAGGAATAAACAACATACTGGAGGGTGTTCCTAGATTGTGACAGAACAAGAATAGAACGACAGAAGCTGAGAAGACACATAGACAAAAGGAGCAAGAAAGAGAGAAAAGTCTAGAGTCAGTAGGGGACAACCAGAGTCGAGTGGAACAACAAGCACAAACAACCACAGAACCACCCACAGAACTCCGCAACCAAACACATTATCCCAAAACAAACCACACTCCCCACTCACAGCCCCCACTCCACACTACGAAGTAGACCCCACAGCACCCTTCCAGGTCTCCCACTCCCCAACCTCCCACAAACCCTTCAGTGCTAGAGACGAAACTTAAGGTTTGGTACACCAACGCTGTTGGAATAACGAATAAGTGGCAGGAGTGGCACGGAAGAATCACAGATGCATCACCAGACATCATAGCTCTCATGGAAAGCAAGCTCAGAGGAATGATAATGCCATCTTTCCAAATGGATATCAGATCCTGAGGAAAGACAGAGGGAATAAAGGGGTTGGAGGAGTTGCAAGGGAAGACAGAGAAGAAGCAAGGGACTACATAATAGGAACACTTCAGACTGGAGGTCCCAAGGTGGTGATTGCAGTGATGTATAACCCACCACAGAATAGCAGGAGGCCACGGCATGAATATGATGAGAGTAACAAGGGCAAGAAGGGCCCATGTGGGCAGGGAAAAGCTACTGGATGTGGGTGACTTCAATCACAAGGAAATTGACTGGGAAAACCTGGAGCCACACGTGGATGGCTAAGATGGTGGAGGTGGTGCTGGAAAACCTAATGCATCAACAATTTTAGGGACACTACCAGAGAGAGAGAGAGGACATCACACATGAAAGGCCGCTCGGAGCTAGTGATCATGTGGTACTGAGCTTCGAATACATAGTGGAGTTACAAGTGGAGAGGGAAGCAGGAAGGGTAGGACGAATGGAGCCAAACAACAGAAGAGGTGACTACATAAGCATGATAAAATTCCTACACGAGGTTCAGTGTGAAAAGAGAATTGGCAGGAAAATCAATAAATGATATGATGGAATATGTGACAACAATATATAAGAAAGCATAGTAGAGGTTTATACCCAAGAACAACATAAATAATAAGGCCAGGACGAGCCCTTGGTTCACCCAAAGGTGTAGAGAGGCCAAAACTAAGTGCGCTAGAGAATGGAAAAAGTATAGAAGGCAAAGGATACAGGAAAACATGGACATTAGTCAAAGAGCCAGAAGTGAATATGCACAGATAAGGAGGGAGGCCCAGCGACAATATGACATAGCAGCAAAAGCGAAGTCTGAACCGAAGCTGTTGTACACTCACATCAGGAGAAAAACAACAGTCAAAGACCAGATAATCAGGCTGAAGAAGGAAGGAGGGGAGATCACAAGAAACGACCAAGAAGTATGTGAAGAGCTCAACAAGAGATTTAAAGAAGTATTTAGAACAGATACAGAAAGGACTCCAGAGAGCCGGAGTGGTGGGGTACACCATCAAGTGCTGGACACAATACATACAACCGAGGAGGAGGAGGTGAAGAAGCTAAATGAACTAGATACCTCAAAGAAGATGGGGACGATAAACATCTCCGTGAGTTCTGAAAGAGAGAGAGAGCAGAGGCACTCTGTGTACCACGAACAACAAGCTTCAACACATCTATCGAAACAGGGCGACTACCTGAGGTGTGGAAGACAGGAAGTATAATCCCAGTTTTTAACGAGACAGATATGCAGCACTAAACTACAGACCAGTGTCACTGACGTGTACAGTATGCAAAGTCATGGAGAAGATTATCAGAAGAGTGGTGAAGCACCAACACAGTTTCAGGGAAGGGAAATCCCGTGTCACAAACCTATTTCAGTCCTATGACATGGTGATGCCAGTAAGGTAAGAGAGAAAGGAGGTGGATAGATTTCGTTTTCTTAGACTGTAAGAAGGCTTTTAACATAGTTCCACACAAAAGATTAGTACAAAAGTTGGAGAACCAGGCAGGTATAACAGGGAAACCACTGCAATGGATCAGAGAATAACCGACAGGAAGGCAACAGCCTCGTCTGTGACGAGGGAGGTTCCACAGGGGTCGGTCGTAGGACCGGTGCTGTTCCTGGTGTATGTGAATGACATGACGGAAGGGGAAGACTCAGAAGTGTCCTTGTTTGCAGACGATGTGAAGCTAATGAGGAGAATTCAATCAGACGAGGATCAGGCAGGACTACAAAGGGATTTGAACAGGCTATAAGCCTGGTCCAGCAACTGGCTCCTAGAGTTTAACCCACCAAGTGCAAAGTCATGAAGATCGGGGAAGGGCAAAGAAAACCGCAGAGTACAGTCTAGAGGGGCCAAAGACTGCAAACCTCACTCAAGGAATAGGTTCTTAGGGCACATCTCTGAGGCGCACATCAGCCAAATAACTGCTGCAGCATATGGGCGAGTAGCAAACCTAAGAACGGCGTCTAACACCTCAGTAAGGAATCGTTCAGGACTCTGTATACAGTGTATGTCAGGCCCATACTCTTGTATGCAGCACCAGTTTGCAACCCACACCTGGTCAAGTACGTCAAGAAATTAGAGAGTTAAGGGGCATGTCCTACGAGGAGAGGTTAAGGGAAATCGATCTGACGACACTGGAGGACTGGTGAGAGAGAGGGGGGGGACACATGATAACGACATATAAAATACTGAGAGGAATTGACAAGGTGGAC
The DNA here is from genome assembly GCA_009830355.1 of Cherax destructor. Lineage (NCBI taxonomy): Eukaryota > Metazoa > Arthropoda > Malacostraca > Decapoda > Parastacidae > Cherax > Cherax destructor. Next base: position 58,387 of record WNWK01001435.1, on the reverse strand, counting down.
AGAGACAGGATGTTCCAGAGATGGGACACAGCAACAAGGGGTCACAACTGGAAGTTGAAGCCTCAGATGAGTCACAGGAATGTTAGGAAGTATTTCTTCCGTCATAGAGTTGTCAGGAAGTTTGGTGAGTGATGTAGTGGAGGCAGGATCTATACATAGCTTTAAGAAGAGGTATGATAAAGCTCATGGAGCAGGGAGACAGTGGACCTAGTAGCGACCAGTGAAGAGGCGGGGCCAGGAGCTATGAATCGACCCCTGCAACAACAATTAAGTGAGTACACACACACACACAAATACACACACACAAATACACACACGCACACGCACACGCACACACACACACACACACACACACACACACACACACACAAACACACACACATACACACACACCTGGTCAAGCACGTCAAGAAATTAGAGAAAGTGCAAAGGTTTGCAACAAGGCTAGTTCCAGAGCTAAAGGGAATGCCCTACGAAGAATGGTTAAGGAAAATCGGCCTGACGACACTGGAGGACAGAAGGGTTAGGGAAGACATGATAACGACATACAAAATACTGCGGGGAATAGATAAGGTGGATAGATACAGGATGTTCCAGAGATGGGACACAGAAACAAAGGGTCACAATTGGAAGCTGAAGACTCAGATGAGTCAAGGGGATGTTTGGAAGCATTTCTTCAGTCACAGAGTTGTCAGGAAGTGGAATAGTCAGGCAAGTGAAGTAGTGGAGGTAGGAACCATACATAGCTTTAAGACGAGGTATGATAAAGCTCATGGAGCAGGGATAGAGAGGACCTAGTAGCGATCAGTGAAGAGGCGGGGGCCAGGAGCTGAGTATCGACCCCAGCAACCACAAATAGATGAGTACCCTCACGCACGGGCATGCAAATTAACGATCATACAAGGACCCATGCCTGGGTCATCTGTTCTTGACAGAGCGATGCAGCACCAATAATGATTCCATATTACTTCATATACCTAAAGTCAGTAACTGACCAGCCGGGCTGTGGTCGTACGTCGGTTTACGTGCGGCCAATAGTAACAGCCTGGTTGATCACCTGGTCCACCAATTGGCTTGCTTACAGACCGGGCCGCGGGAGCGTTGACCCCCGAAACCCTCTCCAGGTATGCTCCAGGTATATAGTTCTTCATACCACAGCAGGGATCAGCAGGCCTACTGCAGTCCTCATTCATTCTTATGGTCTTACGTTCTCACCTAGTCTTACAAGAACAGTTTTTCTGGCTGTCGAATACCAGCACAGTACCAGATGTTCAATACCTGCACAATACCAGGTGTTCAACACCCACGCAATACTGGGTGTTTAACACCCACGCAATACCGGGTGTTTAACACCCACGCAATATCGGGTGTTTAACACCCACGCAATACTGGGTGTTTAACACCCACGCAATACCGGGTGTTCAACACCCACACAATACCGGGTGTTCAACACTCACACAATACCGGGTGTTCAACACCCACGCATTGTCAAGCGTCGAAAACCCACACAGTGCCAAGTATTCAGCACCCACACAGTGCCAAGTATTCATCACCCACACAGTGCCAAGTATTCAACACCCACACAGTGCCAAGTATTCAACACCCACACAGTGCCAAGTATTCAATACCCACACAGTGTCAAGTGTTCAACACTCACACAGTGCCAAGTGTTCAACACCCACACAGTGCCAAGTATTCAACGCTCACACAGTGCCAAGTATTCAACACCCACACAGTGCCAAGTGTTCAATACCCACACAGTGCCAAGTGTTCAACACCCACACAGTGCCAAGTGTTCAATACCCACACAGTGCCAAGTGTTCAATACCCACACAGTGTTACCACTGTTCACCATCCACTGCTTGAAGCACGAATTTCAAACAGGATTTTCTAAGTCCTTATCGTCCATTTCCATTCAGGTCTTATTATTTTCATGCATTTTTTCCCCTCACATCTCTTCATTTCGACTATGACGGATTCACGCTAACTTTCACTTCCACTGTATTTTCCTCTTATTTTCTTTTTTCTTCTCGTTTCCATTATTCCTCTTCCAATCTTTACATTTCTTTTTCTCCTCATCCTAAATGTGTGTGCCTATCGCTTTTGTTTTTTCCACTTAAGGGGCGGACAAATTTCCCCTGGATACAGTTTACGAGGTAATAATCTAGTATTCTTCAGTCTAGCTGTAATAGCTAGGGTGTTTCAAAAGGATGGACCCAATTTCAAAGCAATTTGCTTCGATATTGGGTCTATCTATTTAAAACATCCTGTTCTTAATATTAAGCAACGTATCTAATGCAACATGAGGAAGCTAGGGGTATGGTAGACCTTTAAGCTTAATTTAACCTGATTTAGTTGATTTGTTTCCTCTAAAGTATAGGTGATTTGAGAAACTGTTTCAAACTCAAATCTTGTAAGGAATTAATCATTGCTTAAAAGAGATATCACTGAGAAAGGTACAGCCGCTGAAATTAATAATATAACAGATTTAACCAGGCTTAGTCCCGGAAAGAGATGCGTTATTTGACACCTGTTTTTCTCTTTGTCTGTGCAAAAATTAAAGGATAAAAGCAGACAGAGAGAGTGACGCATAATCAAGGTGAGCGAAGTTTTTAATCATACCTTTATAAGATTGTGTACACTATATTACATACCCAGAACAAGCTGCAGATTTGTAAGATTCTTTGCATAATACTTTTTTAGTTATTGCAGACGGATTTGATATCAGTTTCATAGCTGGGGGCTAAGATTCCAATTGTTACTGCTCTTCCAGTATCAATATAATGCTTTCTACAATCATTCTTTTTATCATCAATTACAACTGTAACGTGCCACTACCTGGCCAGAGAAAATATTACTGCAAGATGGTGTTACGCTTGCCTGAGGGCAGTGGACATCTCTCTCTAGTATTGTACATTTCATAGAAAAAACAACTGCGTTGGCATAAGATTTAGGGAAGATGTGAAATGGGTATTTGATGTTGTCATATAACAGTGGATCAAATACTCTCCATTGTGGTAATCAGACTTTGCATGAGCGACTTAAAAGTGCTGCTCTATGAGAACTAATTCACGAAATGGACTTGTCAGATAGTAACTCAGAAGCTTTGGCTGTGCTTGTGCTTGTTAGGTTAGGTAAGTTATGTCGGGAAACAGGACTTAGATGATGATGATGACCCACAGCTGGAGCTTTTGGTCATCTGACCGAGGCCTTACGCTAACTTACTGCTCTACCCCTATAAAAATTATAGCATATTTAGAGCTTGTGGTTTGGCCTCTTCAGTTCATAGGCATCTACTATAGAACAAGTGATCCCTAGTTCACGATTTTCGGTGATTCACGTTTTAACAATTTCTCTCTCTCTCTCTCTCTCTCTCTCTCTCTCTCTCTCTCTCTCTCTCTCTCTCTCTCTTCTCTTCTCTCTCTCTCTCTCTTCTCTCTCTCTTTCTCTCTCTTCTCTCTCTCTCTCTCTCTCTCTCTCTCTCTCTCTCTCTCTCTCTCTCTCTCTCTCTCTCTCTCTCTCTCTCTCTCTCTCTCTCTCTCTCTCTCTCTCTCTCTCTCTCTCTCTATCTTGTCCTTTCCCCACTCTTCCGTCTCGTTTATTGACAAGAAATCGAGCGTAAGCAATTCCCCGAGAATGCACTTGAAAATGCTTGATAACATTTTGCCGATTCCCGGGTGTGAACATGCGCGCACGGCAGCATACATGGCACGTTGGGACTCTGAGAGCGCTGACATGCACGGCTGAACCACTTTGCCGTGCCAACCGTTCCATATTCACGCCACGGATGAGATTTCGTGCATCAGCGGCACGTATAGCTGGGGAAAAGTTGAGGAAAGTTGTGAAGGCTGTCGGGATCTGCATGTCTCGAAGGAATAAATTCCTTACTGTCAGGTGCTTTCGTGCACGCGTGTGCACACGCAGGAGCGTTGCAAACATGCAAGCACACGCACAAACACGCATACGAGGGCGCGTGCGCGCTCACACACACACAAACCAGTTTGGAACCCACACCTGGTCAAGCACGTCAAGAAATTAGAGAAAGTGCAAAGGTTTGCAACAAGGTTAGTTCCGGAGCTAAGGGAAATGTCCTATGACGAAAGGTTAAGGGAAATCGGCCTGACGACACTGGAGGATAGGAGGGTTAGAGGAGACATGATAACGACATACAAAATACTGCGTGGAATAGATAAGGTGGACAGAGACAGGATGTTCCAGAGAGGTGACACAGAAACAAGGGGTCACAATTGGAAGTTGAAGACTCAAACCAGTCAAAGGGATGTTAGGAAGTATTTCTTCAGTCATAGAGTTGTCAGGAAGTGGAATAGTCTAGCAAGTGATATAGTGGAGGCAGGAACCATACATAGCTTTAAGACGAGGTATGATAAAGCTCATGGAGCAGGGAGAGAGAGGACCTAATAGTGGTCAGTGAAGAGGCGGGGGCAGGAGCTAAGTCTCGACCCAGCAACAACAATTAGGTGAGTACACACACACACACACACACACACACACACACACACACACACACACTCAACACACAAACAGACCGCAGACGGAGTACAGTCTAAGGGGCCAGAGACTACAAACCTCACTTAAGGAAAAGGATCTTGGGGTGAGCATAACACCAGGCCCATCCCCTGAGGCACACATCAGCCAAGTAACTGCTGCAGCATACGGGCGCCTAGCAAACCTAAGAACAGCATTCCGACATCTTAATAAGGAATCATTCAGGACACTGTACACCGTGTACTTTATGCCTATATTGTATATTGGAGTATGCAGCACCAGTTTGGAACCCACACCTAGCCAAGCATGTAAGGAAGCTAAAGAAAGTGCAAAGGTTTGCAACAAGACTAGTACCGGAGCTAAGGGGCATGTCCTACGAGGAGAGGTTAACGGTAATCGGCCTGACGACACTGGAGGACATGAGAGATAGGGGGATATGATAACAACATATAAAATACTGAGAAGAATCGACAAGGTGGACAAAGACAGGATGTTTCAGAGATGGAACACAGCAACAAGGGGTCACAGTTGGAAGTTGAAGACTCAGATGAATCACAAGGATGTTAGGAAGTATTTCTTCAGTCACAGAGTTGTCAGGAAGTGGAATAGTTTGGGAAGCGATGTAGTGGAGGCAGGATCCATTCATAGCTTTAAGAAGAGGTATGATAAAGCTCATGGCGCAGGGAGAGTGACCCAGTAGCGGCCAGTGAAGAGGCGGGGCCAGGAGCTATGACTCGACCCCTGCAACCCCAACTAGGTGAGTACACACACACACACACACACAAGGAAAGCCAGGTCAAGCAAGCTTTTGAAATTACAGAATGCTCTGTATGAAGACTCAAAGATGCTACTGTCAGACAAGAATGTCATTTTATAGACAATAAATGTATGTATATATATATATATATATATATGTAGTCTCGCCCCATATATAAGCCCTTCTTGTCATGTTTCCTGTTATAGTTCCTTATAATGTGAGTAGTCACTGGCGCTTGGAATTCTTCTATTTTTCATAGTGGTTTCTTGCATATTTTGATATCACCTGTTTACTGTGATCTTTTTGCATATATATATATATATATATATATATATATATTAATACATGTCTGGGACAGCTACATCGTGGAATCTTGATGCAGAGAAATCTTTTACCACTCTAACGCTTGCCTGACCTATTGACATGACCTACTTACACTAGTGGATTCGCCCACCTGTGATGCTGTTTCCAACTGCTTCGCTTCGTTAGTCTTCGGTATATAAGTTATGCTGGCGATTCTGTTTATAATTATCAAGGCAGAGAGATTGAACACTTTCACTTTTTACATCGTTTATCCTCGTATTGGATTGATAAAGCCTCTGGATGTGATACACCGCAGTTAAGATACCCAAGTGGTGGTGCACATGAGGCTTATTCATCTGCTTGTCGGTTTTGTATACCAGTGAGTTTTGTATACCAGTCGGTTTTGTATACCAGTGAGAATACCAGCCAGAGAATCGCCATCGAAAGCCGTACCAGTACTAATATTACCTCCAGTAACAATACCAACACCAGTATTGCCGCCAGCATCAGTATAACTATCAGTATTTAAACCTGTATCATTATGAATAGCACTAGCACCAGCATCATCACTTACAACACCAGCACCATCACCAACAACACCAGCATCATCACCAACAACACCAGCATCATCACCAACAACACGAGCATCATCACCAAACACTAGCATCATCACTAACAACACCAGCATCATCAACACCAGCATCATCACCAACAACACCATCATCATCACCAACAACATTATCACCAACAACACCATCAACATCACCAACAACATCATCATCACCAACAACACCATCATCACCAACAACACTAGCATCACCACCAACAACACCAGCACTATCACTAACAACACCACCATCATGAACAACATCACCAGCATCATCACCAACAACAATATCATTATCACCAACAACACCATCATTATCACCAACAGCACCAGCATCATCATCAACACTAGCATCATCACCAACAACACCAGCATCATCACCATCACAAGAATAATCCCAAACACCAGTATCACCAACACCAGTATCACCAACACCAACACCACCAGCAATAACACCAACACCTGGATCACAAGCTATAACAATTGTTTCACTAGCACCCCACTAATAACTCCAACACCACCGTCAATAACACCAAAATCATCACTAACCCAACACCAATAACATCAACCTCGCCAGCATCAACACTAAAAACACCAAAGTCAAGACCAATAATAGCATTACCATGAATTACACCATCACCAATAACACCATTACCATCAATAAACCATCACCAATAACACCATCATCGTCAATAACACTATCATCACCAATAACACCATCATCAATAACACCGTCACATATAACATCATCAATAACACCATCACCAATAACATCACCACCAATAACACCATCACCACCAGTACCACCAGTAGCACCATCACTACCAATAACACCATGACCACTAGTAACACTATCACCACCAGTAACAACATCACCATCAGTAACACCACCACCATTAATAACACCATCACCGACAATAACACCAACATTACTACCAAAAACACCACATGTAATGACATTACCACCAATAATATCACTCAATAACACGAGCATCCATTAATAGCACCAGTATATTTAATAGCATCAGCATCACCACCAGTAACACCATCATCACCAGTAACACGAGCATCACCACCAATAACACAAGCATCACCACCAGCAGCACCAGCATGTCCACAATAGCACCAAAATTACCACCAATAACACCAGTATCACAACCAGCATCATCACCAACAGGAACATCAGCATCACCACCAATATCATCGTCACCACCAATAACATCAGCATCACCACCAATAACACCAGCATCACCACCAATAACAGTAGCCTCAAAGCGGGATTAACACAAGTGTACTGTCGAGTCTTCAAAGGACAAATCTCTCACGCGCAGCAACAGTAGTAGCCACAACGGCAACAACAGTAGCTACAACAGGAGCGACAGCAACAACTGCCGCAACAGCTGCTACAACAGGTGCAGAAGCACCGTCCGCAGCTCAAGCAATGGCTGCAGCAGTCGGAATTGCAGCAGCAGCTGCAACAGCGGTAGGAGCAGTAGCCACAAAGCAGTAAAACAGCAGTCACAACAGCTATAGGAACATCGGCCCAAGCAGCAATAGTTTCATAGGCAACAATAGCAGCCGCCGCAACAACAGCAGAATCCCCAACAGCAGTTACAGCAGTATCATCAACAGCTATAATAAAAACATCTACAAAGCCAGTAGCTGCAATAGTAACAGGAGCCATAACAGCATAGCAGCCATAACGCCACTACGACACAGCAGCAACCACCACGATGAGTAGGAGAAACCACTACTACGACAGTAGCAGCATCTTCCACCACAACATTAGCAGTAATCACAGCCACGACGGTAGCAGCAACAACCACTACGATGGTAGCAGCAACACACCACCACGACGGTAGCAGCAACCACGATAGTAACAACAACCTCCCCCACTGCAGCACCATCAACAACAACAGTAATAGAAACAGCAGTCACAACAGCAGCAGTAACAGAAGTCATATTAACACGCTTGCAAGTGACTCCACACAGGAACGGCAGCAGCAACTGCAGCAACACTCCCTTGCACCATCAAATCAAATCTCTCCCCACACAGACTTCATCACCACCAGCACCACCATCAACACCCCGACGCAAACAGGACCGGCGTGATTGATAGGAAGATGATGACGCGATCTGTGTAAACCAACCCGCTTCACACACACGTCATATCCAGGGTGGGGAGGAGGAGCAGCAGCAGGAGACCATCTGCCAATATTCTATCTTCTTTCCGTTTTCATTTTCATCCAAGATCCTCTAACAATTCCATTGTCAGTCGCCATTTCTTAGTTTTGTTAATATTTCCATTATTTATAAGAAATCATAGAAAAGTACCGTAAATTCTAAGATTTGGTATTTTGACTTTAATGGATTTTTAGTCAAAATATTTTAAATTTTAGTGGAAAGTGTTTCTTTTAAGTCTAATTTTAATCCAAATAAAGGAAATATTCTTGTGGTCTTTGTGATGATAGGTATTTATTTAATTTCTATTGCGGGTGTTGAATTCGTATATGATGAGGAGTAAGCCAATAAACCATCATGAGGACAGTATGAAGGATGAATAATTGTCATACCAAGAGAGGAAAACACACTCAAGAACATGGTCCCCACTTCTCTCTTCTCTCTCTCTCTCTCTCTCTCTCTCTCTCTCTCTCTCTCTCTCTCTCTCTCTCTCTTACTCTCACAAAATATTCATAACTTATTTCTTTTGTTTTGTAGAACCACTATGAAGGGGTTCTTTTTTATTTAAACGTTACGAGATTTACAGAACAAAAAACTGCTGTAGTGCTGATTGAATGGAGAATTCGTTATACAATACTGGACACGAACACACAGTTAGGTAGTAGTGACCAGCCTAACACGGTAAGGACTCACGCAACCCCAGCAGTAGTAACCAACCCTGCACGCCTGCACGGTAAAGACGTATGGAACCCCAGAAGTGATGAATGGCCCAGCATGTTAAGAACCCATACAACCCCAGCATTACTAACCCACGCATCCCCTGGTATAGTGACCGGCCCAGCACAGATATTAACCCACTCAACCCCAGGAATTCCGCCAAAAATTTTGACTTGAATTCGCTTGATGTGCGATTGTAATTTTTCACAAGTTTAGCATAAGACATTTTCTTACTAGAATATAATTCGGGTTAGCATTGTGCTTTGATTTCTCTCCAAGAGAGATTTGCACGCAATAGTTGCACGCATGACATTGTGTCCACGATTAAGCAAATAAAAGTGAAATGACGCACTCTGGTAAATACGTCAGTTGAGTGTTGGGAGGGTAAGTTCCAGGCTTCTGACCCCGCATCCTTTCGACCAACCATAGTGAAAAAAAGCTGTTATATTGATATATTGATTTATATTCCCTATGTGGAGTCTCCTTCCATTGTTTCTCAACTGTTCATTTCACTTAGTTACCACTTATATGTTAAATTAATGTTTTCTGATAGTTCTCTGGCTTTGTGTGTGTGTGTTGTGTTTGTTTTTGTCTGTGCATGTGTTGCATGGTGTTGTATGTGTGTGTGTGTGTAACCGAAATTTTCCGGCCATGTGATTGAACCGGCCTCCGTGTGTGAAGGAAACGAAAGTTTAGCCACCCAGGCCTCCGTGTGTGAGAGCTTTGTCAGTAGTGTGTTTTTGTTGTGTGTGTGTGTGTGTGTGTATGTAGGTACACCTGAGTGTTTGCTCGCATGCTTCCTGGCGTTTACGGAAAAGAAAACCAACACTGCAGTTATCAAACACCTTCTTCTCACGAAAACAGCGCAACGAAGGTAACTATTCCTTAACACTTGCTTCTTAGTTTTAAATGAGTCACATCAGCAACAGACGATGCGTTTCCTCCAGGCGTCTTAACACCAGCTGCCACTGGTCGGAGAATAAAATTACGCATCGACTCCGTAATTTACCGACCTGGCCAGGTATCATTACAGGTTACAAATGTGCTATTGACTAGAGAGAATGCTTCGGTGCCCCGATTTTCGCCTTCAGTAATTGGTTTCTTTATCATCCCTCATGTGAAAATCAATTGAGAAAACACTGAGACTTAAAGTTTAATGGGCCGCTATTATGGCTGACAGAATTTACTGCTTACCCTACATAGTGGTATAAAAAAAATTAAGTACGACAGTAATCCTAAATGTTAGTAAATTTTTTTTTATTTAAGTCAGAAGAAATTTTCTGCGAAAATTTAGCAAGGTTAAGAGAGTCAAGTGATAACTTAAAAGTTTTTCCTGAAATGTAGAAAAAACAATTGACAGAGGACTAGACCCATGAAAGAACAACTGATTGATAATAACGATTAAATGGGTTGTATGGCCACTCCTCGTTTATTATACCTTTTTTACTTAGAGGAAAATTATATCAAGATATATTCACAAGGAAATTGAAATGACATGACACTTGTCTCCAAACACAGAAAGGATGTATGAGGAGCTCAGTGAACCACTTCCACCGTTCAATAAAACCCTGAATTGCGACACTACCAGAATCGTTGAAAAATATTATAAAATACCGACAATTTGACACGTGTGCAACAGTTGGGTGTGTTTGTTGAAACGTTTTGCCTATACGATAGACTTCAACAGTCAAATACAGAGGATAATGTATTGTAGACAGCAGTGGTAGTGACGAGGTAAAGAAATGGTTTGCGGTGGTCAGTTGCTCAGCTCCATGGAGGTGAACTCTTCTCCAGGCTGAGGGACTGACCACCTCAAACTATTTCTCCAAGGTTGATGGACTGATTATATCATTTTTTCATCGCCACTGCTACTGCTGTCTACACTGCATTCTTCTCTGTATTTGACTGATGAAGCCTACCGCGTAGGCGAAAAGTTTCAACAGTGTAGATACCAAAATGTTGCACTTATCTTAATAGTCAACTACCAGAATAATAATAGGTCTCAAATGGATGTTCAATTTTCTGGAAAAGAAATGGATCACTAGCCTCATTTGTTTAATTAGTATAAACTTATTTATGGAGAAATTATTTGAGGCCATGGTAACAAATGCAGTTCTTATTAGCTTAAACACAACATTGTAGATATATTCATTGAATGACTTTACGAACATGAAGTAGCGTTTAAATAAATTAGTCTTTCTCTTTACAAACACATTCGAAGCATTAGATAATTACCTCGGCTTCAGTGGGGCATTTTAAACATTACTACACGAGACATTGATATGAAAAGTGAAGGCAGATGTTATTGGAGGACATTTCTTGCATTGAACTGCCGAATTATTATAGAACAAAACTGTTACAGTACTTATAAAAAAAAAAAAATAAACTTCGTTACTTCGTTAATTATTAGAAACAGAAGCATTATGCTTTTTTTATGAAACTACCAGATGCAAGTTTTTTTTATGAAATATTAGAAGCAAAACAGTTTTTATGATATATTAGAAGATTCAAGCTTTTCAGAAATGAACTAGGTTAATAATGCTGGCGTTCCCTCAAGTTCACACATTCTCGCTTTTTTTTGCAGTCGTTTCTGTATTTCCTTATTCGTAGTTAAATATACGTTTTCATAGTTTTTTAACCTAACCAATTCTAACCTAAATGTCCTTAAAATTAAGGGTAAGCGATATTTGCGAGCTTATAGGGAGCGATATAAAATTAAGGTTGAAACTCGTGTGAGTAAAATGAGGACTGAATACTTAGTCGGTCTTCAGCTGTTCTCTCCTGGATCAAATTGTTTCTAACAAGTATAACATAACAAGTAAAAAGCCTGGTCATGGACCGGGCCGCGGGGGCATTGACCCCCGAACACCCTCCAGGTATACCTAGAGAACATGCAATTCCGGTAACACCTGTATAATACCGAAATAGAAGGTCGTTTCTTAAAACCATAGAGCCATAATATAAGACTTTCACAGGTCAGACAGGACACAAGGAAATTAGTGACATGCATATTCACAGACCATAAAAAAAGCTTTTGACACGATAGAAGAGTATTTAGCAAGTTAGAGAAAGCAAACCTGGGTAAATGGAGAAAAGTGAATACGAAATATCTGTAAGGGAGAGTTTAACTAGTGGAAACAGTCAAGGATCCGATCAGGGGCTCGAAATGCTCTAAAAACATATTCATGTTTTAACAATAAGGTAAAAGAATAAACAGAGCACATGTGGGGACAGAGATGAAAGCTGAGGGGAAATGGTTATATATCTTTTATATAACAAATTGCTCAAATCTGTCCCCTAAAGCGCACACAAACAGCTTGATATCAACAGAAAAGGTGAAGCTCTGCCATAAGGGTGGTATTCAGAAACCCAGACAAAGCCGACTTAAATATACTCCCTCATGCGTGAGATCTGTTTTGGTGTATGCGGCAAACGAACGAAATCTTCAACTAATACAATACAAAGTCCAAAAAGCGTACAACAAAACAGGTACTCACGCTGAAGAGTGTTTTTTATCATAGAGGAAGAGTGGGAGAGCCAAGCCTCCTGTCTGTACCCAAGCGTGCTAAATGAAATAGACAAAGACACAATGAAAGCTTACTCCACAAGAAGAATTAAAAGGAGATATGATAAATCTGTTTCTCGTCAGTCAAAAAAAAGAGAGGCGGAACCAAAAGCTAGCGCTCGCAACACTGAATAAGAGGACTTGCAATTGAGTAATTACAGACGCGTGCTTGTGTTCCAAGACCTGTTAATCGATCCCAGCAAACATTAATGTAATTAGGGGAAAACACACACGGTATGACACTAGCGTGGGCGAGGTTGACGCCAACGTGGGCAGGCTAACACTAGCGTGGGCGAGGCTCACACCAGCGTGGACGGGGCTAACACCAGCGTGGGCGGGACTGACACTAGAGCGGGCGGGGCTGATACTAGCGTGGGCAATGCTGACTCCAGTGTGGGCGGGGCTGACATGTGCGGGGATAACACTAGCGTTAAAAAACTATGGCGGGAGTGACACTAGCGCTGGCGAGGCCGACATTAATGTGGGCGAGTCTGACACCAGCGTGGGAAAGACTGCCACCAGCGTGGGAAGACTGACACCAGCGCGGGCGGGACTGACACCAGCGCGGGCGGGGCTGACACCAGCGCGGGCGAGGCTAACACCAGCGTGAGCGAGGCTGGCACCTCCCTGGGAGGGGCTGACCTGGGCGGGGCTGGCACCAGGGCCAAAGGAGCCCACACCAACATGGGTTAATAAACATTAACCTGAGTGTAATCAGGTGAATATAACATATGCACGCCCAAAAAAAATAAGCGACAGTTTTCACCAGGACTATATGCAGAGACACAAACCTTCTCGTGTAGAGAAAAGACTACACATTTACTGCGGCGCATTGCCCTCTTTCTGTATCGTGACCGACAATTCTCCAGAGTACAACACCAGCTCTCTAATACATACTTGCTCCAGGAAGGTTGTGTCTGGGAATACTCCTCGCCTCCACGTCTCACACTCGTGACTCATGGCAATACGCAAGTTATATATTCACGTTATTTTTTCCGAGAAATTTTAATTCATAGTAAAGAAACAAAGAATATATATATATATATATATATATATATATATATATATATATATATATATATATATATATATATATATATATATATATATATATATATGTGTGTGTGTGTGTGTGTGTGTGTGTGTGTGTGTGTGTGTGTGTGTGTGTGTGTGTGTGTGTGTATACAGCCCTACACAACCACACACACACACACACACAGAAGACATACAATACACAAACAAGACCACACAAGACTCAAAAGGGCCACCCAGCCCTTCCCTCCTTTCCTTTGACAAACCATGTGTAGTGCAGGTAGTGGGGGTTGCAGAATGGATCGCGTGGAAGAGGAGGGGGAGGACGGATGTAAAAGATCGAGTTGACATTGAAAGGAGTGGACCTCACGGGAGATACGGGAGCCTGTATAAGAAATTGATATTGATAATCACGATATAATAAGGGAACGTATCTTGTGACCATCTCGGTTTGAATAGAATCTCTTCATTCGTTTGTATGAAATGCTTTTTTTACTTTTATTATACAGTGTTAGTTATCTGTCAAAAGCTTCTGTCGTAAACTTTTTTTGTGGTGGAGGGGAGAAGAGAGAGAGGGAGAGAGAGAGAGAGAGAGAGAGAGAGAGAAGAGAGAGAGAGAGAGAGAGAGAGAGAGAGAGAGAGAGAGAGAGAGAGAGAGAGAAGGGTTGCCTATCTATGTATCACTTTACTAGTTGATACATAAACAGCCTTCGCTTCTTTTCATGGAGTTTACTGTAGAGTGTGCCTCTGTAAATGTTATTCGGGAGAACACGTCTCACCCAGAGACACCTGTTCATAGGTGTTCTTGCGTCCCTTCAGAGTAGCCTGTGACGTGCCACTAATTGTGGAATATATCTTAACAGCTTGCACACTGGTTCTATAATTACAGAGGCAGTTGTACGGACCTCGGGGAACTTTTAGGAGTGTCAGTTGACATTAATAACTTAATGGGGTTTTAATTAAAGCTGGTTATCTTAATTTGGAATGATAGTGTTTCTTTTTGTTGAGCCTTTTAATGTGTGCTGTGCTGTATATATATATATATATATATATATATATATATATATATATATATATATATATATATATATATATATATATATATTATGAACTAATGTGCACTTGGTCGTACTTGTGCTTATGTTCGCTCGTGTGTGTCCGAAGAAATACTAGAGAATTTTCCCACGTAAAAGTCACCTGGCTTTGTCCAGGCACTGTGGCACTGTACTTGGTTGATGATATTCACTCGAGTACAGTCTGCGGTATCCACCTACCAAGAAATAATGCCTGCGATGCCCCTCACCCAAGCACAAGCACTCTCTACGGGATCTTCACTCCAAAGTATGTGCAAAGAATGTGTTCGGGATACAGTACTCACCGAAGAACTGTCTATATTCGCTTGTGAGTGTTTTGCTACCAAAGGCCTGATGTGTGATACGAGATCATTATAATATTGCTAAGACAAAAACACTGAAGTAACTCTGCTGATGGGAGTGTGCGAGGTTGGTGCGAGTCTCGTATATAACTGTATTGAGCGCTCTGCTTGATTAAAATGGATACTGATCAAAGATGCTGT
Source organism: Cherax destructor (assembly GCA_009830355.1). NCBI lineage: Eukaryota > Metazoa > Arthropoda > Malacostraca > Decapoda > Parastacidae > Cherax > Cherax destructor. The sequence goes on along the minus strand of WNWK01001435.1, from coordinate 43,143 downwards.
TAGGTGGTGGTGTGGCTGGTGGAGAGTAGTGGGCGTAGGTGGTGGTGAAGATTGCAAAGTGTAGGTGGTGCTGGGGCAGGGAAAGAGATGAGGATAGCAGGGGGTGGTGGGGAAGAGTTGAATGTAATAGGGATGAACGGAAATGATAGGAGAGAGGTTGTAGAGTAGGGAAAGAGAGTAGGAACTTGTGGGTGAAGGAAGGTTTGGGGTGGTAAGAGTGGGAGGAATAGGAACTTGTGGGTGGAGAGAGAGTAAGTGAGGGGAGAATTTACTTGTTGCTAAGAGCGGTCCATAATCTCCCCACAACCATCCCCGTCAACAAACCATACCTCATAACCACCACCCAACCCTCATAATCCCACAACCACCACCCACATTATCCAATAACCAGAACCTCTTCTCCCCAAAGCCACCACCACCCTTATCGCCCCACATCCACTATCACCCCACAACTACCACCATCCCATCGATCCACACGCACCACCATCCACCTCGTCCCACATCCACCCTCATCACCCCACAGCCACCAACACCTTTGTCACCCTCATCACCCTACAAGCATCATCACCCCACAACCACCACCATCCTCATTACTCTACAATTAACACTACCACCCTAATCACTCCACTCATCACCCTCATCACTATACAACCACAATCACCCTCATCACTCCACTCATCACCCTCATCACTTCACAACCACCACAACCCTCATCACTATACAACCACCACCACACTCATCACCCTCATCAGTCCACAACTATCATCACACTCATCACTCCACAACCACCACCAACCTCATCACTTCACAACCACCACCACCCTCATCACCCCACAACCACCACCACCCTCATCACTCTACAACCATCATCACCCTCATTACTCTACAACCTCCACCACCCTCATCACTCCACAACCCTCATCACCTCATCACCACCATCACCCTCATCACTCCACAACCACCATCACCCTCATCACTCCACAACCACCACAACACTCATCACTCCACAACCATCATCACCATCATCACTTAACAACCACCATCCCCCCCTCATCACTCCACAACCACCATCAACCTCATCACCCCACAACAACCACTACCCTCATCACTCCACAACCTTCATCACCCTTATCGCTCTACAACCATCATCACCCTCATCACTTCACAACCACCATCACCCTCATCACTCAACAACCATCATCACCCTCATCACTCAACCACCACCACCTTCATCACTCCACAACTATCATCACTCTCATCACTCCACAACCACCACCACCCTCATCACTCCACAACCATCATCAATCTCATCACTCCACAACCACCACCACCACCTACTTCACTCTACGACCATCATCACCCACATCACTCCACAACCACCATCACCCTCATCACTCCACAACCACCACCACACTCATCACTCCACAACTATCCATAAACCACTCATCACCCTATCACCACCACCACACTTATCACTCCACAACCACACTCATCACTCAACATCCATCATCATCCTCATCACTCCACAACCACCATCACCCTCATTACTCCATAACCCCCACGACACTCATCACTCCACAACTATCATCACCCCCATCACCCCTCAACCAGCATCACCTTCATCACTCCACAACCATCATCACCCACATCACTCCACAACCACCATCACCCTCATCACTTCACAACCAACACCACCCTCATCACTACACAACCACCACCACCACCCCCTCATCACTCTACAACCACATCACTCCAAATTCATAAAAACCCATCACCTCATCATCCAAAACCACCACCACTCTTATCATTTCCACAACTCATCATAAACCCTCATCACCTCATCATCACAACCACATCACCCTCATTACTCACAACCCACCACCCTATCACTCCAATATTATCACCCTCATCACTCACAACCATATCACCCATTACTACCCAAAAACATTCACACACACCACCTCACCACCCCACCACCACCCCCTCATCACCACGACCACATCACCAAAATCAGAACAACAACCTACCACCACTACCACCTACCACAACCTACCACCACCACTACCACCACCACCACCACTACAACCTCCTCCAACACTCCACTTCCAACCTGTTATTCCCCTCCATTTTTCGTGACTCGTAGTTTACAAACTGGAGTTAATAACGGCAGTGAAAAGTTGCGACCGCAGTTATAACTTTAGACCTTGTTCAGTGGATTGCTGGTCAAGTAAGTTGTTTGTGAAGGCTGTTTGTTCAGTGGTGTGTTGGTGAAGGTTGATGGGTCAGTGGTGTTGATGAAGGTTGATGGTTCCGTGGTGTGTTGGTGAAGGTTGATGGTTCAGTGGTGTGTTGGTGAAGGTTGATGGTTCAGTGGTGTGTTGGTGAAGGTTGATGGCTCAGAGGTGTTGATGAAGGTTGATGGTTCAGTGGAGTGTTGGTGAAGACTGATGGTTCAGTGGTGTGTTGGTGAAGGTTGATGGTTTAGTGGTGTGTTGATGAAGGTTGATGGTCAATGGTGTGTTGGTGAAGGCTGATGGTTCAGTGGTATGTTGGTAAAGGTTGATGGTTCAGTGGTGTGTTGGTGAAGGTTGATGGTTCAGTGGTGTTGATGAAGGTTGATGGTTCAGTGGAGTGTTGGTGAAGGTTAATGGTTCAGTGGTGTGTTGGTGAAGGTTGATGGTTCAGTGGTGTGTGGTGAAGGTTGATGGTTCAGTGGTGTTGATGAAGGTTGATGGTTCAGTGGTGTGTTGGTGAAGGCTGATGGTTCAGTGGTGTGTTGGTGAAGGTTGATGGTTCAGTGGTGTTGATGAAGGTTGATGGTTCAGTGGTGAGTTGGTGTAGGTTGATGGTTCAGCGTTGTGTTGGTGTAGGTTGATGGTTCAGTGGTGTGTTGGTGTAGGTTGATGGTTCAGTGGTGTGTTGGTATAGGTTGATGGTTCAGTGGTGTTGATGAAGGTTGATGGTTCAGTGGTGTGTTGGTGAGGTTGATGGTTCAGTGGTGTGTTGGTGAAGGCTGATGGTTCAGTGGTGTGTTGGTGTAGGTTGATCGTTCAGTGGTGTGTTGGTGTAGGTTGATGGTTCAGTGGTGTGTTGGTGTAGGTTGATGGTTCAGTGGTGTTGGTGAAGGTTGATGGTTCAGTGGTGTGTTGGTGTAGGTTGATGGTTCAGTGGTGTTGGTGTAGGTTGATGGTTCAGTGGTGTTGGTGAAGGTTGATGGTTCAGTGGTGTTGGTGAAGGTTGATGGTTCAGTGGTGTGTTGGTGTAGGTTGATGGTTCAGTGGTGTGATGGTGTAGGTTGATGGTTCAGTGGTGTGTTGGTGTAGGTTGATGGTTCAGTGGTGCTGGTGTAGGTTGATAGTTCAGTGGTGTTGGTGTAGGTTGATGGTTCAGTGGTGTTGGTGAAGGTTGATGGTTCAGTGTTGTTGGTATAGGTTGATGGTTTAGTGGTGTTGATGAAGGTTAATAGTTCAGTGGTGTTGGTGTAAGTTGATGGTTCAGTGGTGTTGGTGTAAGTTGATGGTTCACTTAATTATTAGTGTAGCTGGTAGTTGACGAAGACTTATTTTTCATGGGGTTGTTGGTGACAAGTTTTTGATGGGGCAGGAGAACGGTCGTGGTGGTGTAGGTGGTGGGGGGGGTGTTGTGGGGGTGGGGTGAGGTGGGGGTGCTAGATTTTGAAAGTGTACTCCTTGACAGGATACTGTGCGGAAAATAGCGCGAGAGGATGTGTCACTCTCAATATTTTGAACACATTTAGGATATTGCTCCTCAATCATTTCTTATCAAATACTTCTCCATCCCATCCCATAACAGAGTACCTCACCAACCCATTAAGTTCTATCTCCCCACCTCGTGAAATTTACATCTCCGTACCATGAAAGTATTTCTACCAAGCTTTGAGAGTGTACTTCTCTAAGACTCGCATCAGGAAACACTTGTCCTGTTTCCTGACAAATCTTACCTAACCTTACCACCAAAAGAAGGTTCACTTGTATGCCTCGCCGACCCTCCCCCATCCCGACATTATTACTTTCCATCTATTGACATTATACTTCCTCATCACATGAATATCTTCACCACACTTTGAAAGCTTAAATTCCCATGTACACTTTCCCTACCCCATGGGAGCATCCTACCCACGGGTGGGTAGAGAAGCATGCCCTCCACTATTCATAAAAGCATTCTTTCCCACGTCATTAAAGCATACCTTACCACTTCATTCAAGTATTCTTTGCCATAACATCCAAATATATCTTTCCATCGCAAGGAAGTGCAATTTCAACTCCCATGAGAGTATATCTCCCCACCTAAGAAAATTATACATTCATTATCCCTTGAGAGTGTACCTTCCCACCCCATAAAAATATGCTTACCACCCTATGAATGTAAATCTCACCCGTCCTATAAAAGTATGCCTCCCTAGTTCCTAAAAGTATATTTTACCACCCCGTGAATGTATCTATTACCATCCCGTGAAAGTATATTTTACCACCCCGTGAAAGTATATTTTACCACCCCGTGAAAGTATATTTTACCACCCGTGAAAGTATATTTTACCACCCGTGAAAGTATATTTTACCACCCCGTGAAAATATATTTTAACACCCCGTGATAGTATATTTTACCACTCGTGAAAGTATATTTTACCACCCCGTGAAACTATATTTTACCACTCGTGAAAGTATATTTTATCACTCGTGAAAGTATATTTTACCACCCAATGGAAGTATATTTTACCACTCGTGAAAGTATATTTTACCACTCGTGAAAGTATGTTTTACCACCCCATGAAAGTATATTTTACCACTCGTGAAAGTATATTTTACCACTCGTGAAAGTATATTTTACCACCCCGTGAAAGTATATTTTACCACCCCGTGAAAGTATATTTTACCCCTCGTGAAAGTATATTTTACCACTCGTGAAAGTATATTTTACCACCCCGTGAAAGTATATTTTTCCACCCCATGAAATATATTTTACCACTCGTGAAAGTATATTTTACCACCCCGTGAAAGTATATTTTACCACCACGTGAAAGTATATTTTACCACCCCGTGAAAATATATTTCACCACCCGTGAAAGTATATTTTACGACCCCGTGAAAGTATATTTTACCACCCGTGAAAGTATATTTTACCACCCCGTGAAATTATAGTTTACCACCCCGTGAAAGTATATTTTACCACTCGTGAATGTATATTTTACCACCCCGTGAAAGTATATTTTACCACCTGTGAAAGTATATTTTACCACCCCGTGAAAGTATATTTTACCACTCGTGAAAGCATATTTTACCACCCCGTGAAAGTATATTTTACCACCCCGTGAAAGTATATTTTACCACCCCGTGAAAGTATATTTACCACTCGTGAAAGTATATTTTACCACCCCGTGAAAGTATATTTTACCACCCAATGAAAGTATATTTTACCACTCGTGAAAGTATATTTTACCACTCGTGAAAGTATATTTTACCACTCGTGAAAGTATATTTTACCACCCCGTGAAAGTATATTTTACCACCCCGTGAAAGTATATTTTACCACCCCGTGAAAGTATATTTTACCACCCGTGAAAGTATATTTTACCACCCCGTAAAATTATAGTTTACCACCCCGTGAAAGTATATTTTACCACTCGTGAAAGTATATTTTACCACCCCGTGAAAGTATATTTTACCACCCCGTGAAAGTATATTTTACCACCCCGTGAAAGTATATTTTACCACCTGTGAAAGTATATTTTACCACCCCGTAAAATTATAGTTTACCACCCCGTGAAAGTATATTTTACCACTCCGTGAAAGTATATTTTACCACTCGTGAAAGTATATTTTACCACTCGTGAAAGTATATTTTACCACCCCATGAAAGTATATTTTACCACTCGTGAAAGTATATTTTACCACTCGTGAAAGTATATTTTACCACTCTGAAAGTATATTTTACCACTTTGAAAGTATATTTTACACTCGTGAAAGTATATTTTACCACCCCGTGAAAGTATATTTTACCACTCGTGAAAGTATTTTACACCCCGAAAGTATATTTACCACTGTGAAAGTATATTTTACCACCCGTGAAAATATATTTTACCACTCGTGAAAGTATATTTTAACACCCCGTTATAGTATATTTTACCACTCGTGAAAGTATATTTTACCACCCCGTGAAAGTATATTTTACCACTCGTGAAAGTATATTTTACCACCCCGTGAAAGTATATTTTACCACCCCGTGAAAGTATATTTTACCACCCGTGAAAGTATATTTTACCACTCGTGAAAATAACCTTCAGGCACGTCATGAAAAGTGCAAATGAGAGAGAGAAAGAAATAATAATTTTGATAATACGTATTCAGTTTGTAAAATTATGTAGAGAATAATGTTGCAAATTATTGAGCCTACGATGTCACTTATTCCTTCATGTGAAATTTCGAAATGGAAGAGCAGCTTTGACGCCTCCAGGCTCTTGCTCCCGGTCTAAGCTCAGGGTGACAAGCGAGAATGTCAGAGGTGAGATAAGTGAACAAAAGCCATTATGTGTGTGTGTGTGTGTTGTGGTGTTTGCGCCACCGCCTGGTGAGTATAATTTTACCTTTCGTATAGTTAGGTTAGGTAAGGTTTGTCGGGAAACAGGACAAGCCTTTCGTATGGAACCAAATACTGTGTTGTCTCTTCTCAATTCTTTGTTATGTTAGCTTCTGGGCAAAATAAAAAATAAGGGTATATGGCACTGTTTACATAACCTTAGGTAATTATCATAGAGACCATAAGAAGGGAATGCCTTGTAGCCGGTGAAAGGCTCTTGATACACGGAAATAGAACTGTCCTTCCATGGATCGAACCTCAGTGCCTTCCATTGTGCAAGCGCTTTATGAACCATAAGAGTTTAGTGGTTCCCCATAAATGGAATAAAAGAGTATATTCTACAATGATGGGCTGTATTGAACCTTAGAAAAGCGATGGAAATAGTTTCATCACTGAATGTTCCATTTTTCTGATGTAACTTAGTCTGGGCTTCAGTGGTATCGCCTTCAGCTGGAACCTAGTGACCGGTTCTCTCCGCCTCGCTACCACCGCCGCACTTGCTGCCTGACACTGTCGCCGCCGCCATCACTACCATCTCCGCTACCATCAGTGCCGTCACCACTACCACCATCACCACTACCACCATCACCACCACCATCCTCCACCACAACCATCATTATCACCACAGCACCGCTGCTCCCTAAAATCAACGTCGTTATTTTACGTACTATTTTAATCAAATTTCGCAATACTCGTTATTTAGGTTTGGTTAGACTGGCATTGATTAGAAAAAACTACCCAGTTACACAGCGCAAATAAATATAATAATGCATAGAAGATTATTTTTTGAAGAGCAGAAGACGAAGTGCCACCTACTGGACTGTACGATACACTGTCAAGTAACAACGCGTCACAAACACGAGATTCTTTAGAAAGCAAGGAATCCAGTTATTTGACATGTCATCCCATTTCAAACCACGCACCACACTCACTCAATGCTCACCAACAACCATACACACCACCTCGTTACTACCAATACTTCACCACTCACCTCATACCACCACCCCTAACACCACCCCACATCCTCCACCCAACCCCAACTACCAACCACTTAGCCCTTTTATTACCCCCTCGTTACCCCACCTCAACACAGTGAATTCTACCCTCCTCATGATTACACAAGGGTTCCAACACCTATCCCTCTAGAGACCCTCGACATCGATCAACTCGGTCTTAACAACAAGTTGACAAGGACACTTAGTGGCCATCTTTATATAGGTATCCTCTAGTTTTGGTAGGGAAGTTCCTTCCCTATGCTAGAAAGCTGAATTCTTCGTGGCATGGATTTAACAAGGTGTTGAAATTTCTAGAGATGAAGAGTGATCAATGGTTTTGAAAACGATAAGTTGAAAATTGAGACAATTATGCAACATATGGGAATCTTTATTATGGAAATCTTTATTAAGGAAACGTTTCCCCACACAGTGGCGAAACTTTTCCTTAATAAAGATTCCCATATGTTGCATAAGTGTCTCAATCTTCAACTTGTCGGTTTTCAAAACCATTTATCACTCTGGTTCTTGGTGACATAATAGTATCACGCAGTTGCTGCAGAATTGTCGGCTCCACATTCTTGCTGCGAATCTCCCGTTCCACCATATCCTGAAGCTTTACGCCAAATTCTTACCCTTCTGTATGTCGTAGCAGAAACTGCGATTCGTCAAACTAGGCGACGTTTTTCCAGTCTTCAACTGTCGACTTTTGGTGAGTCAGTGCCCATTGTAACCTCAGTTTCCTGTTTTTAGCTGACATATGTGGTCTTCTGCTGCTGTTTTCCATAAGGGAATTCTTAGATTAGGTTGTGAAGCTCCTCAGATGCTGGTAGGGAACACAAGATAAAGCAAGCATTTCCTCTCTAGATTGCCACACTAAGGCGCTGGAAAAGAAAGGTGGAAAATCCCCGGGTTTCTGGTGATGGTCTGAAATAGTCTGCAAAATCAGGTAAATATAGCTAGGTGGCGCGCGCATGCGCAAAGAGGAAACAACAAGGAGCTCAGTAATAAAAAAAACGATACGAAACAATACTTTTAAATATAAACTGCAGAACAGGAACACTTCAGGAAAATTCAGTATGTAAATTGTCCGTAGGTTTTCAGGTTATCATTCAAGATAATTATATATAGACAGAGAGTACGTACTCTACCTTCCATTCTTGTTTTAGGTATTTTAAACGATCGTTCCTTGCTGTTTTAGTAATAAAGTAAATCCCTTTAATAAATGTAATATATTCTTGTAGATATTGTGAGGTAACCCTTTTCCACCTTTTGTGGGGTCCTTGGTGTGTTATGGGCCTGGTGGGCCCTACAGACTAGAAACAAGTTATACAGGGTTCGACTGAAAGTGGGTGATTGGCCCACCTCCTTCAAAGGAATTGTCTCAATGAGAATATCTCTGTTGCTGTAAGATCGGGCACACACATCTAGCTCATACAAAAGCCATCTGTTCGCAGGTGCTCCTGTTCCCTTCACTGCCATATGTAGCTTGTGACGTGCTGCTGATTATGGACCATATTTTAACTGGCTTAGGCCTTTCCGCCTTTAATGTTTTTTTTTTTTAATAATTACTGAAGTGAATGTAAGGAACCCTTGGAATTTATAGAACCTGTAACGAATATAATTTTGTTTTATTATTTTAAATGATGCTGTCTATTTTAACTTGGTATAATAGTTTTCATTTGTGTTCGTTGCTTTTTATTGTTTTTTTATAATATTGTCTTTATTTTTATTGAGTTTTATATACATTTTTAATGGCTATAAGCACTGAATATCCTACGCAGTCCAGTGCTCCCTAAATATCACGACTACCACTACCCATCTATGGAACTGTTAAATTCAATTCTGCGTCCAGACGAGGTCACCATAGAATAAAGCAAATAGTTTCTAGGTAATGACGTTCAGTAATAGTGAGTCACTAAGAAGCCATAACTCTTGCAGGGTAAAATTAATAAGGGTTTAGGACGACCAAATTTATTAGCAACAACTGAATATCTTGGAGTTGGAATGTAAAATTACTGACTGAAATAGCATTTGAATAGCTGAAACATTCTGGATTCTCTCAGCAAAAGGATAGTAAAATTAATAAAATATTGGAGTAGAAAACAGAACTCCAATAGGTTCGTGATGCAGGTTTTTTTCTTCCCTGAAGTCGTTCTGGTTGTCATGTTAATACATGACAACTAGCACGGTCCATTACGTTCTAGGTGCTAAACCACTCTTTTCCTGATAATTTTCTCCATAACTTTACATACAGGTCAGCGACACTGGTCTGTAGTGTAGTGCGGCCTGTCTGTCTCTTGTGTGTGCGTGTATGTGTGTGTGTGTGTGTGTCGTGTATGTGTGTGTGTGTGTGTGTGTGTGTGTGTGTGTGTGTGTGTGTGTGTGTGTGTGTCGTGTGTGTGTGTGTGTGTGTGTGTGTGTGTGTGTGTGTGTGTGTGTGTGTGTGTGTGTGTGTGTGTGTGTGTGTGTGTGTGTGCGTGCGTGTGTGTGTGTGTGTGTGTGTCGTGCGTGTGTGTGTGTGTGTGTGTATGTGTGTGTGTGTGTGTGTGTGTGTGTGTGTGTGTGTGTGTGTGTGTGTGTGTGTGTGTGTGTGTGTGTGTGTGTGTAGAGGTGAATCAAGGACCCGCAACAAGTCTCACTCTAACCACAGGCATAAAATAGGAAATAAAGGCTTACCGGTAGACTCCAGAATAAGCCCGCACCTGGCATCGTAGAAACACATAGGCCAGCCTAGCGTCTCGGTCAACTTGAGAGATACTGCAAGCAACTGCTTCTCACTCATTACCAACCCCCTCCCCTTCCTCTCTTTCTTTACTCACATCTCAAGATACGCCTCCAGTTTAGCAATTTATCCAAACCTCATAACACAACTTTCTAACCAATTAACTATATGATTCGTGACTAATTTTAATATATTTTACGAAGACCCAAATCAGACCTGATTACTTCATGACCAGCTTCGTCTTCAGCTTCCTGCACATGTATCTTCCCTACCTAAAGCGCTTTTTTTTTAATTCTATAAATTATATCCATGTTACTATGTATAAATATATATTATATATTTACACAAAAAAATATTGCATAATTAGTCTTAATTCCCTTGCCTGAAATATTCCTGCTTTGAATATTAGACTAGCTCAGTCCTTTAACGTCCCTTAATAGTAGTACAGACTAGCAGGTATAAATAAATATACATTAATACATAATACAATTTACGAAATCAATCCTTTTTGGCTTAGGTACCAAAGCATCTTACATAAGTCCTTCACTAATATATGTTTACAGAAACTTTCCTTCACTGAAATTAAGGTCTGGGGACACCATCTTTGTTATGAAATAATAAATGATATAGCATGCAATTCAGTGGTTTTAGAAAAATATTTCAGGGAGATTGTAATATTCAAATTTTATTTTTAGACACAGAAAAAAAAAACAAGCGACTCAAAGGTATAGCACAAAATGCTTGAAGAAAAAACTTGTGCAGCGCCAAAAGAGAGAGGAAATGTGCGTATCGTATATCACGGGAAAATCTTGAAAATATCCAATGAAGTCGTATTTCCTCGTAATTTACGCCGACAAACTCATGAAATACATCACAGACGCCTTTAATGTATAACAAGATCAGACAGTTATAGAAGCCAGAGGACGTGTAGAGAGCAGACGTCTAAATACACGACGACCTTTATAATATAAGTCCCCGAGGGACAAGAATTTGCAGCAAATGTGTGGTGCCGCCCTCTCTGTTCCTCGCTGCCGTCCCCCACCCCGTCCCGAGACAGAGCAAAATGTGTAATATATTCAACATATTGCTTGCTCCCGCACAATGGGTATGTCGCATACAGAGGATATGTCTTGGCAGGTTGGTCATGACGATGTTATTGGAGGTGTGCAGGGAAGTACCGCCTTTGTGTCGCGGGTATTTAAAGAACAAAACGCGGGCGTCTCTGGCGCACCTCCTCGCCTTCTGTACCTGTTCCCGGTGGTGTAAAAGTTTTATATTCATAGCGGTGTGCTTTGTTTCTAAACAGTAAAGCGAGTTTAATTCTGCTCTCTCTCTCTTGGGATGAAAATGTTTCAAATAATAGTGTTTGTATAGGGATTAAAAGATAAGTGATTGTTTTCAGGGTGCAAGCTTTTAGGTTTCTCTGAGTAGATTCCGAACCAAGACAAAATTTCATACCGTACATCCGTCGGTATCGCTCTCTCTCTCTCTCTCTCTCTCTCTCTCTTTTCTCTCTCTCTCTCTCTCTCTCTCTCTCTCTCTCTCTCTCTCTCTCTCTCTCTCTCTCTCTCTCTCTCTCTCTCTTCTCTCTCTCTATCTATCTCATCTTCTTCTCTCTCATCTATCTATCTATCTATCTATCTATCTTCTATCTATCTATCTATCTATCTGTCTGTCTATCTATCTATCTTTGTCCCTTTTTCTGAATAGGTAAAACTTGCGATTTTTCCTTAAATAACAATGCTCTTCTTGCCGAATAAGGCAAGGAAAAATTTGTGTATGTAATAATTTCGCAAAGATCATTCTGAACCTAACTAAAAAAATATATTTAATTGTGTTTGTTTATTATTAAATTACTGTAAACTTATCTAAAATATATATTTAGTTGGAATAGGCTAAATTAAATTTCGCTTGTTATAACAAGGTTAGGTAAGTTTTCTCAGGTTCTTTTGGTACAGAATTATTAATTTTTACATTAACATAAATGAAAAAAATATATCTTTAAACGTATGAGAGAAAATTTTAGAAATGACTTAATTTTAAATGAGTTCTTGCTAATTGATCAATTTTACCTATTCGGCACAACATATACATCGATGAACTGTATTTTTTTGGAATCGGCAGAGTATAAGAATAACAATTACTCAAATTTTTAAGCCAAATATTTAATATCTGATCTAACCGAATCAGAGAAACTTACCTAACCTTTTTACAACAAGCGAAATTTAATTTAGCCTAATCCAACTAGATGCTGGGATATTAACTGACAAAAAAAAAGTATTATGTATTTACTTCTTGAAATTCCACCAAAAACTACGTACGCCTTAACTGCAGTACGGTCTCAAAAATAAAGATATACCTATTTTGTGGGATCCTACTGTAAGGAAGAGCATGCATACAATTCTTCTCCTTCTTGTATCAAATTCACCAATCTTTAAATCGACCACAAAACTCTGTTTATTATTTGGCTTTGGTGGGTATCGTACTCACCCTTCTAGAGCACTAAGGAATTAGATTATTAACCTGAAATTTAAAAAAAATAGAAGACGTCTTAACTGCTTGGGTCTACACCGTGCTATTTTATACACAATTCCCTTTTGCTGATTTGGTACAAATTTTTATCCTAAATCTCACAACAAATTTAACCATTTTAACTTAATTAAAAATTGTATTATTTTTTATTGGAATGCTGTGTGCTGTAGCGTATCCCCTACCATGAAAAAATAAACGAATTAAATTCCATAGATATCCGTGGTTATTGTGGCTTGGGAGTGAGACTAACTCCATTATTGTATCAGCCGTCACGCTTTGGAGAGTAATTGGTCTCACATATTCAGGGTTGGGGTTGCGTTCAAGCTTCTGGGCCATTTACAAAAGACCTACTGGCCCATACTAGGAAGATGTTTCTCATATTCAGATATCCTAAATGAAATATTTCTCCAGCCTAATCTTAGATTGTATTGGAAGAAAATACATTAAACAGCTTGACGGAAGGAACTAGGACACCACCGTTAGGTTACAACTAAAAGTTAACATCGATGTCGCTGTGGTGCGGTAGTGAGGTAAATATAAACAACAACAAAAACTTTTCTCTTTGATATTAAAAATATTTTTTAAACAGTTTGTCAGCTACTTTTTTCCTCTTAATAAATATATTTGTATGCTAGTTTCCATTTATTTTAAAATCTTCGTGCATGTGAAATGTTACATATACACTGAATATGTAAAAGTTGTCTACTGGGAGGATTTGCTGCGTCTTTACCACGGTGTCTTCCAATTCCTTCATCACGCCCACCTCTGTATTTATCCTACTTAACAACAAGTCTGCCGCTCCCACTTGCCAGTTAAGCTCATTTCTTTGCCGCTCCTCCCACCTGTCTGTTAAGCTCACTTATTTGACACACCTCCCTATCCTCCTTACATGATACTTGCAACGACCTCCTCCTTGTGAACCATACTTGCCTTTCTTCGATAAAACCTACTTAACGTCTGCTACACAAACTCACAGCACTCCCGCCCTCACATGACATTCTCCCACCGCGATCACCTGAATGCCCCCGCGTTCACCCGACCCCCGCGTTCACCCGACCCCTGCGTTCACCTAACCCCTGCGCTTAAAAGAGCCCTCCAAGGAACTTGATTCGAGGTAATGAAATGAATTTCATTGGATCAAACCTGATTATCCAATTAATAAAATAACATTACCCTCCCTTCCCAATCAATCAGCATATATATGTTTTTGTTTACCTCTAACAGGGGTCCACCTTCACTCTATACATTTTCTTTAAAGAGACTTAATTACGTGGTTAATATTGGCAATTCTCCTGAATATAATCAGAATGCCTTTACGTGCGCAATTACAGGAGAATCATCTTCATTTGGGATTTCAAATCGTAATGAGACCTGATCGCCGACCGACCAATTTGGTAGACCCCCCCCCTTACTCGATCAGGGTGGACGGGAATATATTATGCATATTACAGGAACTGGCACTGATGTATATATTGAAATGGCTTGGCTGCGATACTTGAATGTAACGAATTGTGGTGGGAGGGTGTAACGTCGACAGGTGCGTGGACAAAGGGAAATATGCAAAACAATGCTTTATTTACTCACCATTTCACTTCAAATGGAGCTTTTACAAATCAAAAAGTCGCAAGGGTGAGATGCCTACGGGATTTTGTAAAAAAAATGTTTACCTGACAAGCTTTTGTTGTGACATTTTTCTCGGTGTAAAGCTTTTTCAATTCTCAAATATTTTTTTGTAAAACGTTAGACAAACTGAAAAATTGAAAACCAAAGTGTGTTCTGAATTTATTCCTCACTTCATCAGAAAAACGTAGGACCTGAAGTCGAATAACAGTAAATTCAACCAAAACCCACTAATAATAATTATCGTAATATAAGCTAGTCATTGTTGTTAACATGTCAGAGTAATAAAATAAACATTCTCGTATCAGCTCAAATGTACTTATGAATAACAAAAGCATTTCAATTGAGCATCACCTCCTAAGCAGCCAGACGCCGCCTCGAGGAACATAGGGAGTAGCGGATGCTGTAAACATTCTGTGGGTATTATGGGAGATCTCCCGAGCAGGCCATTTTTGTTTCCTCCAGGATTTTGTCCCCAATTTATTGCAAATACAGCTGGCGGTTGCTTTTACGTGTGCCTGGAGGACAGGGAGGGAGAATGGAAACGCAACAGCGGAAGAGCTGGGTTTAATGTTGTGAGAGGAAGGCACGAGAGAGAGTGGTTTGTCTGGGAGTAGAAACACTAGTATACGTTTAAAGACACGATATGCGTTACAGCCTTTTATTGGGACAGTTTTGCTCAGAGAAGAAAGCTTCATCATATCATGATAAAGCTCCACCCTGAGCATTTTATCTTTTTATACAAATACCATTAGGGTTATAAATGTGCATCCAGAAATTGAGTGAGAAAAGCCAAATAAACTAATAAGTTTGAAAATAAACTGAAGAGGGGGGAGAACTGAAGGTTTCTGAAATCTCTTGCGCTGTTGTTTTACTCTTCTGATAAGCTTTGGATTATGGTGTTGGGATGGAAAAAAGACCATGTTATTGCTGTGTGGATGAACTCAATTTGAGATTTTCTTCTTGAAGAGATTCCGTTGGTGTGTGAGGCTGGAGAACGAGATGGTGTATAATATCAGGAAGAAGTAGGGTAAGTTGGGAGGTTTACCCGAGTGGCGGGTGTGGGAAAAGAGAGAGAGAGCGAGAGGACTAGCTAGCTAGCTAGAGCGAGCACAGGTCGTAGTGCAAGACTTCAACACGCTTACTTTAATAAACCTGCATTTTGCTCAAGGAGCGCTTTATTAAGACAGAACTTGCAAATTTCTCACGAAGGTTAGGTTAGGTTAGGTAACGTCAAGAAGGGGTACAATTATTTTCTGATGCGGGTCTCTGTCATATTATGACCCGCCCCTGGAGTTTTGGTTATCTGACCGAGGCCTTCCGTTGGCATACCCGTCTACTCCTCTAAAAATTAAGATTAATATAACAGAAGTATGGCTGGCTGAGAGAGTAGCGCGTCTGTCTCATGATTAGCAGACGGAGGATCAAGCTTTCACCACTCCATACTCTAAGTGACCCACACGGGTCTAAAGTTTCACATAAACGTAATAATAATAATGACGATAAAGCTCTTCCTGAGCTCTTGAGCAAAGCTTTATAACAAAGACTAACACTTTATCACGTGCCTTTGTCATCTCTTCATCAGCTCGTTGCTTCTTCTGCCTACCAGTGATTGAAGTTATTAAAGCGGAGATTTTATTGAATAGATTGGTTAAGGCATAACACATCTGGAGACAGACTGTAAGGCTGTCCCTTCCTGGGATAGTTAAATATAATGACCCATAATTTTTTTGTATATACTGTATATGGAAATCCATTGATATATGTTTAACTTATAAATAATACTAAATAATTATCCACATATTTCATCAGTAAATGAAAGCAAAGCCTCCCATTATACATCTAAATATAATTTACGCACGCACATGCACGCAAGCGCACATACGTACACACGGACGTACGTACGCACACCAGGAGCTGTAACTACATATAAATGAGTACATATAAGTACACGTGTACTCACACACACATACAATAAAATGCAAGGAGGCAGAGGAGAGGCTCGTATCGAAGGGCAACAGAAATAACGGGAATATCAGAAAGAGCCCTTGATTTACCTGAAGGTGTAGAGAGGCCAAAACTAAGTGAGCAAGAGATTGGAAAAAATATAGAAGACAAAGGACCCAGGAAAATAAGAAGATTAGTCGAAGAGCCAGAAACTAATATGCACAGATAAGGAGGGAGGCCCAGCAGCTCTATGAAAATGACATAGAATCGAGAACCAAGTGTGACCCGAAGCTGTTGTACAGCTTCGGGTCAGTAGGGAAAGAACAGTCAAGGACCAGGTAATCAGGTTGAGGATTGAAGAAGGGGAGATCACAGGAAACGACCGAGAAATATGTGAAGAGCTCAACATGAGATTTAAGGAAGTATTTTCAATGGAGACAGAAAGGACTCCAGAAAGCCAGAATGGTGTACACCAACAAGTGCTGGACACAATGCACACAACCGAGGAGGAGGTAAAGAGGCTGCTAAGTGAACTAGATACCTCAAAGAGGGTGGGATCGGACATCTCTCCGTTCGTCCTGAGAGAGGGAGCAGAGGCACTGTGTGTGCCACTAACAACAATCTTCAACACATCTATCTAAACAAGGCGACTACCTGAGGTGTGGAAGACACACAACATTAAACTACATACCAGTGTCATTGACGTGTATAGTATGCAAAGTCATGGAGAAGATTATCAGGAGAAGAGTGTTGGAGCACCTAGAAAGGAATGAGCTTATACACGACAACTAGCACGGTTTGAGGGAAGGGAAATCCTGTGTCACAAACTTACTGGAGTTTTACAAGGTGACGGAAGTAAGACATGAGAGAGACAGGTGGGTATATTGCATTTTATTGAACTGTAAGAAGGTTTTTGACACAGTTCCACGCAAGAGATTATTGCAAAAGCTAGAGGATCTGGAAGGTATAGCAGGAGAGGCACTGCAATGGATCAGAGAATACCTGACAGGAAGGCAATTAGTCATGGTACGTGAAAAGGTGTCAGAATGGGCGCCTGTGACGAGGAGGGTTCCACAGGAGTCAGTCCTAGGACCGGTGCTGTTTCTGGTAAATGGGAATGACATGACGGAAAGGATAGACTCAGAAGTGTTCCTGTTTGAGACAATATAAAGCTAATGAGGAGAATTCAATCGGATGAGGATCAGGCAGGACTACTAAGGGATCTGGACCAGGCTGCAAGCCTGGTCCAGCGAATGGCTCCTGGAGTTTAACCCATCAAGTGCAAAGTCATGAAGATTGGGGAAGTGCAAAGAAGACCGCAGACAGAGTACAGACTAGGGTCCCAAAATCTGCAAACCTCACTAAGCCAAATAACTGCTGCAGCATATGGGCGCCTGGTAAACCTAAGAATAGCGTTTCGACACCTCAGTTAGGAATCGTTCAAGACTCTATACACCGTGTACGTCAGGCACATATTGGAATATCCAGCACCAGTTTGGAACCCACGCACGTAAAAAAAATAGAGAAAGTGCTAAAGTTTGCAACAAGACTAGTCCCGGAGCTAAGGAGTATGTCCTACGAGGAGAGATTAAGGGAAATCGACCAGAGGACACTGGAGGACAGGAGGGATCGGGGACATGATAAGAACATATAAGATACTGAGAGGAATTGACAATGGGTCACAACTGGAACTTAAAGACCCAGATGAGTCACAGGGATGTTAGGAAGTATTTCTTCAGTCATAGAGTTGTCAGGAAGTATAACAGTGTGGAGAGCGATGTAGTGGAGGCAGGATCCATACATAGCTTTAAGAAGAGGTATGATTAAGCTCATGGAGCAGGGAGAGTGAACGTAGTAACGACCGGTGAAGTGGCGGGGCCAGGAGCTATGAATAAACCCCTACAAATCCATCGAGGTGAGTATAACTAGGTGAGCACACACACACACACACACACACACACACACACACACACACACACACACACACACACAAACAGAATGTTTGCAACAAGACTAGTCCTAGAGCTAAGGGGAATGTCCTACAAAGAAAGGTTATGAGAAATCGGCCTGACGACACTGGAGGACAGTAAGGTTAGGGAGACATGATAATGTTATACAAAATACTGCGAGGAATTGCGAAGGTGAACAGAGACAGGATGTTCCAGAGATGGGACACAGAAACAAGGGGTAACAATTGGAAGTTGAAGACTCAGATGAGTCAAAGGGATGTTAGGAAGTATTTCTTTAGTCACAGAGTTGTCAGGAAGGGGAATAGTCTGGTAAGTGACGTAGTGGAGGCAGGAACCATACATAGTTTTAAGACGAGGTTTGATAATGCTCGTGGAGCAGGGAGAGAGAGGACCTAGTAGCGATCAGTGAAGAGGCGGAGCCAGGAGCTGTGAACCGATCCCTGTAACCATAAATAGGTGAGTACACACACACACACACACACACACACACACACACACGCATACCTAATCCACTATGTAATCCCACGAAATCCGAACTGCCAAGACCAGTGTGTATGATCCGTAATGGCCTACAAGAACTTCCATGGATTAACTCAAGATATGATTATTCCACTCCAGCTACACAAACAAGAGAAGAGAAACTCGTGACGTATGCATCCAACGAAGATTTTTTTTAATGTATTAAGATAGTTTGCTAAATATATTGCCTTAAGATTCTTTATATCATGGGAGATAACAAGAAAGTTCACGTCAAAGAATTTATAAGCTTACGATCAATGTTTTTTTATATTTATTCTTTAGATATATATATATATATATATATATATATATATGAAAGTATAGGTATATATATAGTATATAAATAGAGAAAACAACATATGATAAAACTGAGAGCTATAGTACAAATGCCTGATCCACTTTTTCGGCAGTGGTGTCGTTGCCCAGATATATGTGCAATTAACTTGGATGCAAACAGCTCTCTGAATAGGAGGAAATTTGGTCTGCCTGTGGTCCTAGCAATTTTCATTGTGTTGTATTTTCAACCCAGCTCCTTGAGAAACTTTTTAGAGATTACATTGCTCATAATCAATGGGTTCCAAGGCTTGGAATAAGTTATATCAAAAGAAGGAAGGTCTTCAATTTTAAATGGCCTTCTGGCCTTCCTTGGTTGGCAGCTCCATCACTTTTTCGCTAAGGAGTGGCAGGTAGGTGTCGCCAATGTGGCAGCACAGGTGTAGTACCAAGCAATCTGCTTACCATCCTTCCAGAGTAGCATGGTGGCTCCATCAGGAAGCTTTTGACTTCCATCAGACCTCTGCACTTGGGGTTCCCGTTGAGCTGGCAACGGGCTGTGGCGAGGCTTCTTTTATGATGTCATTGACCTCCTCATGTCTAGCATACTTCCCTTCTGATGTGTGACACACTAGATCATGAAGTCCGAATTGATCAGCCGTCGCCCTGCCGCAAATACACCTATGTTCGGTGAGTATGGGGCAGCTAGGCGAAGAGCAACACCAATCCGAATGGCCAGTGGGTCGAGTCGAGTGCCCAGAGAGGAATTGGGAACAGCAAGAAGGAAATCTCCTGAGTGTGGTGCTTTCACCGCTAGGAGACGAGCTTTGTCCTTTCCTGAAGCGTTGGTGAGCATTGTGTTGGAAATTTTTTCCATGATCGGTTTGTCCCAGTGGGACTGTTTGTGCTCTTTGGGAGGAGCTGGTCTACTGGAGGAGTCTGCCAAGATGTCCCACTGCACCGCTGCTTCAATGAACTTGGGGTCTTGAGCTCCCACCACACCTCTCAGACGTTCAGGGACAATCCTCTTGACTAATCCACAGGAGGCAAACACGATGACAGAAATGCAGGTAACGCTACTGTCCTATATATATATATATATATATATATATATATATATATATATATATATATATATATATATATATATATATATATATATGTCGTGCCGAATAGGCAGAACTTGCGATTTTGGCTTAAATAGCAACGCTCACCTTGCCATACAAGACAAGTGAAAATTTGTGTATGCAATAATTTCACCAAAATCATTCTGAACATAACGAAAAAAATATATTTCATTGTGTTTGTTTATTATTAAACTATTGTAAACTTATGTAAAATATATTTAGTTGGATTAAGATAAATTATATTGCTCGTGTTATAATAAGATTAGGTAAGTTTTCTAAGGTTCTTTTTTGTACAAAATTATTAATTTTTATATTAACATAAATGAAAAAATATATCTTAAATTTTAAATGAGCTCTTGCTAATTGACCAATTTTACCTATTTGGCACGATATATATACAAACTTTATTTCTCAGTCCACAGCAGGATTCGAACCTGCACACACTGCATCATTATATTATCGACAGACTCCTCAAACATTTACGGAGTCTGTGCAAGCAGTAGATGTATTTAAGGAACGTTCACATTCCAAAAGATTAATAATAATAATAATAATAATAATAATAATAATAATAATAATAATAATAATAATAATAATAATAATAATAATAATAATAATAATAATCTATAAAGTTACACATTATAATTGACAGAGGAGTATTTGACATTTTTGGCATACTTTATGGAAAGCCCCTATTTAAACAGAACTTTTCAGGCAGCCTTAATTAAGATTAACTTATACAAGCCCGTGCCATTTACCAAAACAGGTCACAGTATAGTTGCAAGAGTACAATATGAATGTTATCCAGTGGCCAGGAACAACCCTGTCCTAAGGTCCGTTGAATATTGCTGTAGTAAAATGAAAACAAAACTCTATTCCAAAAACACATCATCAGTGTCATGCTTAACCGAGGAAATAAAAATCTGGTTTCTAGAAATAGACTTGACTTACTGCAAAAAGCTTTATTATTCTATGCCTAACTGCGTGAAATTAACCAGAGCACATGAGAACATGACCAGCTATTTAAAGGTTTGTGAAATTTGTTTTTTCTTACCCTTTATCCGGTGTTACGAAAATTCCTTTGCTATTTGGCAGTGGCCCAGCATCATTTGCAGTCTGTATGTTGCGATAGTCTCTTTGTAATTACTCGTGGTATCCCGTTTCAAGTTTTAATTGGTAGTATTTTTAACATTATTCTGTTGGTTGTAGCTCATACTATCTCTATTGTTCCATTCGAACAATCTTCCACATCGCACAAAAAGAAAATCCAGCATCCTTTCGGTGCTACTTTTTTCCCACGTTATACAAAAGTAACAACAACTTGGTGGAGTTAAGAATTAATTTCCATCTACTTTTCCATATCCTTTCATGATCTTGGTAGGTAAGACACATAGGCAACTGTCAGGCAACTTTATTTCGAAACGTTTCGCCTACACAGTAGGCTTCTTCAGTCGAGTACAGAAAGTAGGCAGGAGCAGTAGAGATGTGAAGACGATGTAATCAGTCCATCACCCTTGATTTGAGGTTGTCAGTCCCTCAGCCTGGAGAAGAGTTCTGTTCCATAGTCTCAAATCAAGGCTGATGGACTGATTACATCGTCTTCACATCTCTACTGCTCCTGTCTACTTTCATGATCTTGTAGGATGATAAGAGAATCTCATGTGGCGATCTATTATGTTGTTATGAAGTCTTCTCATTTCCTGTTATCAATAAAGTAGGCCGATTTCCTCGCTTATAACCTTTAGAGATTATCTACATTTCATTTAGGTATCAACATCAAACTATAACTGCGTTTAATAATTCTCGTCTTGAGAATGTTATGAACTCTTTCTTCAGGCATCCATATAATTGAAGTATATTCTAAAGTTTACCAGGGTGAGTTTCCTATTACATTATAGTTACTGCCAGATGTAATTCTTTGATGAATTCAAGAATATATAATTATTTTAATACCCAGAATGATATTTACTTTGGTCCAAATGCTTTGTCTATGTCCATAAGTTAAGAAAGTTTCTAATCTCGCTATTTCAGTTTCTCCCAACTTAGCTCGTTTTTAGGGGATTAAGTCCGCCTTGCAATTTTTTAGCATTTCTCACATTTCCTCCTCATTCTCAACAACTGTGTCCTTCATCTTAATTATACTTTGTCGAATTTTATTTGCCTTTTATTAACTTGGTTAATATTTAGTGCTGACAGTCATTTGCAATTCACATATTTTGAAAATAATTTTCTCTTTTCCTTGCACTGGTTTATGTATTTATGGCTGGTTATGTGTAGATTGTATCTGAGTTTGGATGCTCTCTGTAATTAGTCCATTGTTTCTCTACAAGGTTACCCTGCAACTCTGTTAAACACTTATTATTATTTGGTTTGATTTGCCTTTTAGGAATGAGGTCATTCGATATCGTTTCATTGTATATTACAAACACATCTATATTTCGCTATATTTATTGTTATTCCACATATAATTTCTCCTAAATTTGCAACATACATTCCATAAAATAATACGCGATCGCATTTATTAAGTGAATTCCAATAATTTATATAAATATTTTGTTTTCTAGTAAATAATAGATAAAGTATTGATAATGTCTCTCCTTATCTTAATGAGTTGCTTATTTTTATATGTTGCTACATTAAAAATCCAGGTATCAAAATGAAGAATTTTATTTTAAACTTTTGTAGCCCTTTTAATCTCTTTGGCCATCTTTTGTTTTTCTTTGTTTTTTAAATCCCCCCAGACATGTACAGTTGACCTTGCACATACAGAGGCTACTCAAATGGGTAATGAAATATGATCAACAATATTTGTTATTTGCAAATAGGCAGTATGTGTCTTTTTCAGTACACTATTGACAGTTCTTGCTCAAAAACTTCTGCCTACATTAGAAAAGTTAATGCATCTAACCTCTTCTAATGTTACAGCAATATTATAAGAGCCAAACGAAGGCCACACTCCAAGCTATAGGGTTTTCACGGATACCCTTAAACCTAAACTAACTCCCTATCACTGAACTAATAACTATGATAATAAACTAAATTCTCCATAATGTCAATATCTCCATCATGATTTTTCTTTTCAGAATCATTTACTAGATTGTCCTTTGTCATATGCTTTGAACCACAGTCAGATCCTCCAGATTTGCAGAACACAATGCAAGAAATAAGAGCAGCTGCACATTCACATCAAAGATATAAGCAAGGTCACTCACTGCTGCAGCTGCAGTGGATAAATTTCAAGACCTCTGGAGGTGGAACTTGAGCATCCTGAAATAAAGCGACATCACAGAGAATCTTGGCAAGCTCGTCCTTCTCCCACACAGATATTGCTGAATCTAGATTTCAAGGTTCCTCTTCCAGAGCATCATTCCGTTTGCATGCCTGAGCGTGCATGCCTGAGCGTGCATGCCTCTCACTGAATAAGTCAGCAGTCGGAGATAAAGCTTTAAGTTTCGAAAAGATATGCACATTTCCCTACTGTCTTTGAGAATCAAACTTAACAGCGAATAACTGACATTTTCTCCTTTACAGTCTTAGTTTTACCTATGTAACAGTAACTTGCCACCATATCACAGCGAGCGCATGAGGTTACTGCAGTTATAAAGCTATTCATCAATATTTAACAACTGTAACATCTATGTAAACTGGTGAATATCTTTAACACTTGGGCCTTATCAAAATTTCTGTGTGGTCAGTCACATGTATCCATAGTGAAACACTAACAACACTAAGTCGTGTTGTTGTTTGCAATCGTGTCATTACGAGTTCGTTAGCATAGACATCAGTGTCATCCCTAATAACTTTGATACCCTGATATTAGAGAGTTTCCAGTGATATCAGCTGATAAGGAATGATTACATCAGCATCCTCTTGTGTGTTTCTCCAGCCATGGCTGTGCATAACTAACCCACTGCGCATTTCTATGTATATAGATGTCTCCCGGTAAGCACTAGAGCTGTTTGAATGTTTCACTGTAATCAGAAGTTTGTAACATACTAAGTCTGCCGCCTCTTATTTTTTCGTGACAGAACAACCTGCAGAAGCAGAGGGAGACGAAAAGAGTTCAAATGAAGTTTGATATATTCTTTAGAAACTATACATGATTACATCCCGTACCACTTTTAATACTGTATTCATAATAGCAGTAAAATATTATGTGTATGTCTTTAATTTTGCTGGTAACATGTTATCTCCAGCCTCGCAACTAGGTCTTTTACACTTCGCTTAATTAGTCAGTGAACTACCAGAATACTGACAGTGTCAACTGGCTGTCCAGTTGCACGAGCTGACTGTTCCACTTGAAGTTTTACTTCATTATTGACGTTGATTTAGCAATTCGTAATATCTGTGTTTTTCCCGTCAAACTTAAAGGCTGGAACTGGTGTCAGTTCATAGGTCAACATTTTCATTATTTTACCATTGCTAGAGTTTATAAGTTCCCTAACCCTTGCCAATGTAATTTAAGAAAATAATTGCCGTCTTGCACAGCAATAACAAACCTCCTTATAGGGTGATGGAATCCTCAGGTCAGTTTGGTTAATATTCCAGCATATACTTTCGTCCATGTCTACAGCAGCTTCTACGTTCACCCCTTCTGGGGATATACGCCAAGCAAATATTTTTACAGGAATAGGAGAGTGGTCTTCATCAATCATTGGGTAAATACAACGTAAAAGTCTTTCTGATAGCCTGCACGTCAGTTTCATAAAATTTGATCCTTAATGACCTCTTCCTTACGGTCTGCTCCCAGACCAAGCCTCTCTCTGGTTTTATTTATTTCAATTTTATTTCAAAGTTGTGCGCCATTTTCTCTCACATTTATATAGATTAGAAACTTTCAAGAATTAATATGCGTACGCAAGTGCGCACGTATTTGTGTGTGTGTGAACTTACCCATTTGTAGTTGCATAGGTCGATTCACAGCTCATGTGTATATGTACTCACCTAATTGTGGTTGCAGGGATTGAGTCAGAGCTAATGGACCCGCCTCATCACTGGTTGCTACTAGGTCCACTCTTTCTCCTTGCTCCACGAGCTTACTCATACTTACTCTTAAAGCTATGTATGGATCCTGCCTCCACTATGTCACTCTCCAGACTATTTCACTTCCTAACAACTCTATGACTGAAGAAATACTTCCTAACATCCCTGTGACTTATCTGAGTCTTTAGCTTCCAATTGTGACCCTTTGTTGCTGTGACCCAACTCTGAAACATCCTTTCCGTATCCACCGTGCCAATTCCCCTAACTATTTTATATGTTGTTATCATGTCCCCCTGTCTCTCCTGTCCTCCATTGTTGTCAGGTTGATTTCCCTTAACCTCTCCTCGTAGGACATACCCCTTAGCTCCTGGACTAGTGTTGTGTGTGTGTGTGTGTGTGTATGTGTACAACATTGTATGTGTCAACAACAACGTTGACTTCATATAAAATTTCAAATTCACTTTCTCCTCATATTTCTGATGTGCAGTGTGTTTTAATTTATCTTTAAGGTCAAGGTTACGCAATTAAACGTAAATTCAGTAATTATTTATTGTCAGCCTCCATCACACAAATCATTAGACATCCTTCCCTTGACATTTAACGACAGAGAGAGAGAGAGAGAGAGAGAGAGAGAGAGAGAGAGAGAGAGAGAGAGAGAGAGAGAGAGAGAGAGAGAGAGAGAGAGAGAGAGAGAGAGAGAGAGAGAGAGAGAGAGAGAGAGAGAGGCAGTGTTGAGCAACCTCTTCTTTAATTCCATCAGCTCTTGTTACTAGTGACGCAACTACATGTGTTGGCTAATCATCCTGTCTCTCTCTTTCTCTCTCTCCGCTTCTGCTCTGTTTCTAATGTTCTCACTCCTTCTTTCGCTCTACCCCTGCTCTCCCTCCTTCCGTCTTTTCCCCTCCTTCCCTTTCTCTTTCCCTGTTTCCCTCCTTTTCTCTTTCTCTCCTGCCCACTTTCCTTCCCTCCCTTTTTCCTCCCTGCCTTTATCCTCCCTACACTGTTTCCCTCCTCTTTACCTCCTTCCCTCATTCCTTTTTCCCCTCCTTTCCTTCCCTTATCTCTTCTCTCCCCTCTTTATGTTCTTTCTTCATTCTCTCTCTCTCTCTCTCTCTCTCTCTCTCTCTCTCTCTCTCTCTCTCTCTCTCTCTCTCTCTCTCTCTCTCTCTCGCTCTCTCCCTCTCCCTCTCCCTCTCCCTCTCCCTCTCCCCCCCGCCTGACATAAGGATGTAAAACTGTGTTCGTGTGTTTGTTGTGATCACGGGAAATAAACACGCTGATGCCTATGCGAGGGTTGCTCTAACGAGCTTCTTCTGTACCGTATTACTGCCTCTAGTGACCCCCTGGGCCACATACGCACAGATAAGTCCCTAATAAGCGGCACGCCTGGTGGACCGTACAGCCGAACACAAGTTGTACCGAGGGGTTCAACAGGACATGGTAAGTAACTAAGTTTATTCAGGTATACAGAAATACAGTCACATAGATTATCATACATAGCAGCATATGTGTAGAGAACCTATCATAACCCATTTCTATTGGTGGGAGGGAAGGTGTCTCACCTCACTCTTATTTCAATAGGAATCGTCGCTTTCAGAAGATTGTCTGTCGATTTAGGATTGGTTACACACGTCTTACTGATAGCCACTTGCTTGCAGGTGTTTCTGTGCCTCAATATGGTTTGTCTCGTCCAGATGACTGATAGCCACTTGCTTGCAGGTGTTTCTCTGCCTCACTGTGGTTTGTCTCGTCCTGCTGACTGGAGCACTTTTGTTTGCCTTAAACTTCGGCCTTTTCGCTTCAATCGTCGTTTTTTTTTTTTTAATTACTGGTGTGCCTTTAGGAACCTTTGTGAAACTTAGAGTATTTGATGTCGGCATCTAATGCTTTTTAACACCTGAAAGGTATAATATTTTAACTCAGGTTTTAGTATTTATTTGCTTTTGGTGTCATCGTGCTGGTAGTATACTTTTATTATTTAATTTTTACTTGAATGTTCTCTTGAGTGTCTTGTATTTATTTTGTAGACCGATCTACCAGGTCAACGTGATCTTCAAATCTTGGCACTGTCTTCCTTCAAACCCACACAATCGTTTTCAGTAACACAACTTACAATAACGAATATTATACATAGAGGCCGTCCATGATGATTTCGAGATACAATCGCACCTGTTATGAAGCAAAGGTTCTTTGGCGAGTGCCTTTCCATCCAGTTTGTCTCTAGACAAGCTGGATGGCTAGGCTCCGTTGATTTCAAGCAGAAATGGTTGATAAGACATCTAAATATCAGTATTAATAATATTACGTTAGTTATATTTGCTGGTAGTAGTAGTAATAGTAGAAGTAGAAGTAGTAATAGTATCTCCTTCCTAACATTTTATTAACAGTAGCAAGAATATTTCCCTATTTATATTGGAAGGGGGTCATAGAGAGTCATGATTATACTTGCTAATGTTATTTTGTTAAAACTATGATTTTCCTGAAATTAGCTAAGAATATGGCATTCTCATATTTTTTTGTCTGCTTTGGCATCATAATTACATTCCAGAAGTTTGAAGTATGTTATAACCTCTACCACCTGATTAAAAAGAAAGCACAAAGCCTGAGCAAAAGAGAAGCAGCAACAGCAACAAGAGCAGCATCATCAGCAACAGCTGTTGCAGGAGTTGCAGAAGAAACAACGATAGCAATATTAGCAGCAGTTACATTAACAGTAGTTGTAATAGCAGAGCAGCATCAGCTGTTGCAACCAGTAGAATGAGTTGCAGTAGTAGTAGTAGTAGTAGCAGAATTAGCAGCAGCAGCAACTGTTACTAGTGCCCCCCCCAAAAATGGTATTTTTAGCAGCTTCACTAAACACGCAAGTTAGTAAAATTAGCAGCATTAACTGCAGTATCATCAACACAAGCAAAAAAGAAACAGCGATAATAGCAGCTGCTCTTGGAGCAACAGATCCTGCATCAGATGCTGAGTAATTGCAGAAGGGGTTGCAGAGCTACAACCACGCTCGCAGATCTAGCAAAACAGTGGGCAAAGGAAGCTGCAACGGCAACTACACAAGCGAAGCTAACACAAGAAGATGATATAACAGGAGGAAGAACAGAGTGAACAACACAAACAGCCTACATTGGAACCACGAAAGCCATCACGAACAACCGCAACATTAACAACACGAAACCAACACTAATAGTGCCGTATTAGTAGTAGCAACAATACGAATAATTAAAAAAAGTCACTTGTAGAAAACTAGTAGTATTATTAACTACAATATCAGCAATGGAAATACTAATAGAGAGTAATTCAATTTTTAACACCCCTCCTTTTTTTTTTTACTGGAAATATTTTTCCTATCGGCACGCCAAATATTGATATTCTGACATCAAAGAGCAGAGAAATCTTTCACCGGGAAATGGTTTACAGTGCCTTGGTTTATGTGTTTTGGGTCGTGTGTTTCCTAGTTTACGAGCCGCCTCCTCCTGTGTCAGGCGATCGACGACGTGTTTTGGATAGGAAAAATCATGTCGGTGTGTTAGTATTGTTGCCATAACTTCTTTTATTTAGTATTATTTAGTATCCTGATTATTTGTATAATTGTGTTGCAAATTGTATTATTATTTGTTATTATTATTATTATTATTATTATTATTATTATTATTATTATTATTATTATTATTATTATTATTATTATTGTGACAGCCGCTTTTTCACTACTGTTTGTTTGAAATTTTTAGAAAGGATGTAATTTTAAATGAGTTCTTGCATTGACCGTTTTACCTAATCGGCACGACATATATATATATATATATATATATATATATATATATATATATATATATATATATGTCGTGCCGATTAGGTAAAACTGGTAAATGAAGAACTCATCTAAGTAGTCCTTTCTAAAATTTTCTCTTATACGTTTAAAGATATATTTTTCATTTATGTTAATGTAAGAATTTATAATTTTGTACAAGAGAAACTTTGAAAACCTACCTAACTTCTACAACAAGCGCAATTTAATTTAGCCTAACCCAACTAAATATATTTAGATACGTTAACATTAATTTAATAATAAACAAACACAATGAAATATATTTTTTCGTTATGTTCAGAATGATTTTGGCGAAATTATTGCATACAAAATTTTCACTTGTCTTATATGGCAAGCTGAGCGTTGCTATTTAAGCCAAAATCGCAAGTTTTACCTAATCGGCACGACATATATATATATATATATATGTTATGCCGATTAGTAAAACTGGTCATTACAAGAACTCATCTAAAATTAAGTCCTTTCTAAAATTTTATCTTATACGTTTAAAGATATTTTTTTTAATTTATGTTAATGTAAGAATTTATAGTTTTGTCCCAAGAGAAACTTTGAAAACCTACCTAACCTTATTACAACAAGCGCAATTTAATTTAGCTAACCCAACTAAATATATTTTAGATACATTAACATTAATTTAATAAACAAACACAATGAAATATATTTTTTTCGTTATGTTCAGAATGATTTTGCGAAATTTTGCTACACAAATTTTCACTTGTCTTATATGGCAGGAGCGTTGCTATTTAAGCAAATACAAGTTACCTAATCGGCACGACATATATATATAAGTCGTGGTAAAACTTGATTTTGGCTTAAATAGCAACGCTCACTCCATATAAGACAGTGAAAATTATTGTAATAATTTCAAAATTATTCTGAACATAACGAAAAAATATATTTCTTTGTGTTTGTTTATTATTAAATTAATGTTAACGTATCTAAAATATATTTAGTTGGGTAGCTAAATAAATTGGCTTGTTGTAATAAGGTTAGGTAGGTTTTCAAAGTTTCTCTTGGTACAAATTATAAATTCTTACATTAACATAAATGAAAAATATATCTTTAAACGTATAAGAAAAATTTTAGAAAGGTCTTAATTTTAGATGAGTTCTGCTAATTGATTCAGTTTTACAATCGGCACGACATATATATATATATATATATATATATATATGTCGTGCCGATTAGGTAAAACTTGCGATTTTGGCTTAAATAGCAACGCTCACCTGCCATATAAGACAAGTGAAAATTTGTTTATGCAATAATTTCGCCAAAATCATTCTGAACATAACGAAAAAATATATTTCATTGTGTTTGTTTATTATTAAATTAATGTTAACGATCTAAAATATATTTAGTTGGGTTAGCTAAATTAAATTGCCTTGTTAATAAGGTTAGGTAGGTTTTCAAAGTTTCTCTTGGTACAAAATATAAATTCTTACATTAACATAAATGAAAAATATATCTTTAAACGTATAAGAAAAATTTTAGAAAGGTCTTAATTTTAGATGAGTTCTTGCTAATTGACCAGTTTTACTAATCGGCACGACATATATATATATATATATATATATATATATGTCGTGCCGATTAGGTAAACTTGCATTTTGGCTTAAATAGCAACGCTCACCTTGCCATATAAGACAAGTGAGAAATTTGTTTATGCATAATTTCGCCAAAATCATTCTGAACATAACGAAAAAAATATATTTCATTGTGTTTGTTTATTATTAAATTAATGTTAACGTATCTAAAATATATTTAGTTGGTTAGGCTAAATTAAATTGCGCTTGTTGTAATAAGGTTAGGTAGGTTTTCAAAGTTTCTCTTGGTACAAAATTATAAATTCTCACATTAACATAAATGAAAAATATATATCTTTAAACGTATAAGAGAAATTTTAGAAAGAACTTAATTTTAGATGAGTTCTTGCTAATTGACCAGTTTTACCTAATCGGCACGACATATATATATATATATATATATATATATATATATATATATATATATATATATATATATATACATATATATATATATATATATATATATATATATACCAACTCGCATATACGCAGACAGGCACACACTGATAGACAAATCTATGCACATGTATATATATATGTTCTTATACACAAGTACTTATAAACATATGGACATGTATACATATACACATACATAAGTATACATATGCACAAGTATGCATTCATATATGCATATATATTCATTGGTAAGCACTCTACTTACATAAGCTACTAGTTGTTGATTACAGTTTGTCTCTTAGAGACTAGACTGCGCTAGTGCCCATATGGCTGACAGCTACTGTCAGAGTGAACTAGTCGAAGTCAGGGAATTTAAGAACGGGTGCTGGTGTTATTTTGAACTTTTAGGTTTCTTATTTCTTCACATCGTATCTAATCAATTGTGAGACCTTTCTTTAATTTGCTTAGTGGGGATTATATAGATGGAAAAAATGGTAAGAAATTATATGAAAAATATGAATATATCTATGAGAGAACATATTGTGTCTGTAAATTAAGATTAGAACAAATTTTAAACGATGAGTGTTGATTTCTGTTGCGATTCCGTCCACGATCACTACATGTCCCAGAAACTTGATTTCCTTCTTTAGCAATTGACACCTAGCAAGCGTGACTTTGTTCAGCATCAGTAAAATTTTCTCACTGACTTCTTAATACAATGCAACATCCTGCAACATGAAATATGAAATTACTGAGGTATACCAAGAAGGTGTTACAAATGACTCGGTCAAGTATTCGACGACATAACATTCATTGTATTCAAATACATATCTTTATTCATATTAATGAGAATCTTAGCCTTACTCCAGAAAAAAACCCATTATGATCACACTCTGCTTCTCACTGAAATGAATGCTCATATTAGAGACTTTTTTTGTTAAAAGCTTTGCAAAATATTACACACACTGGCTAAAATGTTTCATTTATTTTCATCTCGATTCTCGCTACCTGCAGATGAAGAACCTCATGCTGCTCCCTACCTATGAGACTTAGAATATTTGATTCTTAGTTTGCTGAGAATGTTGAGAACACCTCGTTAACACCTAGCTAACGATGTTCTGCAACTAATCGTAGGGAACATTCAGTAGAAATTTATCAGAAAGGGTCATTAAAGTTTCCTGTAAATGAACACAGAGCTCCTAGGCACATTTCATAGAAAATGAGAATCCGCGGTGAGCCTATTTGTAAGGAGTTCTACATAGATGTGCTGGCTAAATGCCAGTCTGTATGCTGATATGTATGTGGGTCTAAGTACCTTCAAGGATAAACGATTAATGGTAAGTGGGGTCAGTGCCATTGATTCTTCTTTTAGTGCAATTGTTTCTTGCAGTTGTTTCAAGACCTTAAGAAGTGGCATTTCATCTATGTAGTCTGTCAATGTTAAGTCGACTCCTACCACTGCAAACAAATTTAAAAGGTTGGATAAAGATTTTTTTTTAAACTAATCAGGCTAGCAGACACATCCTACTACATCTTAACAGAATTACCAGTGATTTTTTTTTCTGTGGAAAATTTTTGCCATAATAATATATAATGAAAATATGTATCCTATGAAACACTGTTGAAGAAAGGTTCTACAAACACTATTCAAGAAGGGTTTTACAAACAGCTTGTTTGGTACAGTTTTAATGAGCGAGTTAGGCCTTATATTTATTATTATTATTAGTAGTAGTAGTAGTATTGTGGTATTGTTAATGTAGTAATATATAATAATTGATAAATCTTTTAAAATAGCTAGAAATACTTTTTACAATCCAAAAAGGGACAACCAATATTATTCAACCAAAAATATGTTGGTTCTCCTTACCATGAAAACTTGGTTGATATGCCTTCCTTTCTTAAGAATTTTAATATCAAAGTTGTATTTAAAAATCTTGATACAGTAAAAAGACTTTTGATAAAAAATTCCCCCCAAAATGCTGACGGATGTGTCTATAAGAAACTTTCGTTTTTTCTTATGGGCCACCCTGCCTCGGTGGGATACGGCCGGTGCGTTGAGGAACTTAGATGCACTCTTTCCCCATGAGCCAAGGGTCTCTGAGCCTATGGGAACAAACATATAATGATGGGCAAGTTCTCCATATTTTCTCGACTTCTGGGACTCCCTGAAGGTGGCAGCTGCCCCTCCTTCCTGCCTGGTGTATTGGAGATAGGTATCAGCCAAGGTAGATGCAAATGTGTGGTCCCACACCACCTGCTTGCCGTCTGTCCAGGCTTGAAGGGTGATACCATCTTGACGCTATATATATATATATATATATATATATATATATATATATATATATATATATATATATATATATATATTATAGGTAGTAGGTTGGTAGACAGCAACCACCCAGGGAGGTACTACCATCCTGCCAGGTGACTGTGAAACAGAAACCTGAAACTGTTTTACATAATGGTAGGATTGCTGGTGTCTTTTTCTGTCTCATAAACATGCAAGATTTCAGGTACGTCTTGCTACTTCTACTTACACTTAGGTCACACTACGCAAACATGTACACGTTTATGTATACACACTCATCTGAGTTTTCTTTGATTTTATCTTAATAGTTCTTGTTCTTATTGCTTTTCCCTTTCATATCCATGGGGAAGTGGAATAAGAATCTTTCCTCCGTAAGCCATGCGTGTTGTAAAGTCAACTAAAATGCCGGGAACAATGGGCTAGTAACCCCTTTTCCTGTATAGCTTACTAAAAAGAAGAAGAAGAAAACCGTCAAAGTGGGATGTTTGAATGTGCGTGGATGTTGTGCGAATGATAAGAAAGAGATTATTGTAGATGTTATGAATGAAAAGAAGCTGGATGTCCTGGCTTTAAGTGAGACAAAGCTGAAGGGGGTAGGAGAGTTTCAGTGGGGAGAAATAAATGGGATTAGATCAGGGGTTTCAAATAGAGTTAGAGCTAAAGAAGGAGTGGCAATAATGTTGAATAATCAGTTATGGCAGGTAAAGAAGGAATATAAATGTATAAATTCAAGGATTATGTGGAGTAAAATAAAGGTTGGATGTGAAAAGTGGGTTATAGTAAGTGTTTATGCACCTGGAGAAGAGAGAAGTGTAGAGAGAGAGAGAGATTTTGGGAAATGTTGAGTGAGTGTGTGGGAGTTTTGAACCAAGTGAGAGAGTAATTGTGGTTGGGGATCTTAATGCTAAAGTGGGTAAAAATGTTGTGGAGGGAGTAGTAGGTAAATTTGAGGTGCCAGGGTAAATGTAAATGGGGAACTATTAATTGAGCTATGTGTAGAAAGAGGTTTGGTAATAAGTAATACATATTTTATGAAAAAGAGGATAAATAAATATACAAGGTATGATATAGCACGTAAGGAAAGTAGTTTGTTGGATTATGTATTGGTGGATAAAAGGTTGATGAGTAGGCTTCAGGATGTACATGTTTATAGAGGGGCAACAGATATATCAGATCATTATTTGGTTGTAGCTACAGTTAGAGTAAAAGGTAGATGGGACAAAAAGAAAATGGCAACAGCAAGTAAGAGAGAGGTAAAAGTGTATAAACTAAGGGAGGAGGAAGTTAGGGTGAGATATAAGCAACTATTGGCAGAAAGGTGGGCTAGTGCAAGTAGGAGTAGTGGGGGTTGAAGAGAGTTGGGATAGTTTTAAATATGCAGTATTAGAATGTGGGGCAGAAGTTTGTGGCTATAGGAGGGTGGGTGCAGGAGGAAAGAGGAGTGAGTGGTGGAATGAAGAAGTAAAGGGTGTGATAAAAGAGAAAAAGGTAGCTTATGAGAGGTTTTACAAAACAGAAGTGTTAATAGAAGAGCAGAGTATATGGAGAGTAAAATAAAGGTGAAGAGAGTGGTGAGAGAGTGCAAAGAAGAGCGGATGAAAGAATGGGAGAGGCTCTGTCAAGAAATTTTGCTGAAAACAAGAAAAATTTTGGAGTGAGATAAACAAGGTAAGAAAGCCTAGGGAACGAATGGATTTGTCAGTTAAAAACAGAGTAGGGAGTTAGTAGATGGGGAGCTGGAGGTATTGGGTAGATGGCGGGAATATTTTGAGGAACTTTTAAATGTCGATGAAAAAGGGAGGCGGTAATTTCATGTATTGGCCAGGAGGTACAACATCGTTTAGGGGTGAAGAAGAGCAGGATGTGAGTGTGGGGGAGGTGCGTGAGGCATTACGTAGAATGAAAGGGGTAAAGCAGCTGGAATTGACGGAATCATGACAGAAATGTTAAAAGCAGGGGGATATAGTGCTGGAGTGGTTGGTATTTTTGTTTAATAAATGTATGAAAGAGGGAAGGTACCTAGGGATTGGCAGAGAGCATGTATAGTTCCTTTATATAAAGGAAAGGGGATAAAAGAGAGTGTAAAAATTATAGGGGAATAAGTTTACTGAGTATACCAGGTAAAGTGTATGGCAGGGTTATTATTGAAAGAATTAGAGGTAAGACAGAGAGTAGGATTGCAGATGAGCAAGGAGGCTTTAGAGTGGGTAGGGGATGTGTAGATCAAGTGTTTACAGTGAAGCATATATGTAACAGTATTTAGATAAAGGTAGAAAAGTTTTTATTGCATTTATGGATTTAGAAAAGGCATATGATAGAGTGGATAGGGGAGCAATGTGGCAAATGTTGCAAGTGTATGGAATAGGTAGTAAGTTACTGAAGGCTGTAAAGAGTTTTTATGAGGATAGTGAGGCTCAGGTTAGGTGTGTAGGAGAGAGGAGATTACTTCCGGTAAAAGTAGGTCTTAGACAGGGATGTGTAATGTCACCATGGTTGTTTAATATATTTATAGATGGGGTTGTAAAAGAAGTAAATGCTAGGGTGTTGGGGAGAGGGTGGGATTAAATTATGGAGAATTAAATGCAAAATGGGAGTTGACACAGTTACTTTTTGCTGATGATACTGTGCTTATGGGAGATTCTAAAGAAAAGTTGCAAAGGTTAGTGGACGAGTTTGGGAGAGTGTGTAAAGGTAGAAAGTTAAAAGTGAACATAGATAAGAGTAAGGTGATGAGGGTATCAAACGATTTAAATAAAGAAAAATTGGATATCACATTGGAGAGAGGATTATGGAAGAAGTAAATGTTTTCAGATATTTGGGAGTTGACGTGTCAGCGGATGGGTTTATGAAGGATGAGGTTAACCATAGAATTGATGAAGGAAAAAGGTAAGTGGTGCATTGAGGTATCTGTGGAGACAAAAACGTTATCCATGGAGGCAAAGAAGGGAATGTACGAAAGTATAGTGGTACCAACACTCTTATATGGGTGTGAAGCATGGGTTGCAAATGCTGCAGCGAGGAGGAGGCTGGAGGCAGTGGAGATGTCCTGTCTAAGGGCAATGTGGTGTAAATATTATGCAGAAAATTCGGAATGTGGAAATTAGGAGAAGGTGTGGAGTTACTAAAAGTATTTGTCAGAGGGCTGAAGAGGGTTGTTGAGGTGGTTTGGTCATTTAGAGAGAATGGATCAAAGTAGAATGACTTGGAGAGCGTATAAATCTGTAGGGAAGGAAGGCGGGGTAGGGGTCGTCCTAGAAAAGGTTGGAGGGAAGGGGTAAAGGAGGTTTTGTGGGCGAGGGGCTTGGACTTCCAGCAAGCATGTGTGAGCGTGTTAGATAGGAGTGAATGGAGACGAATGGTTTTGGGACATGACGATCTGTTGGAGTGTGAGCAGGGTAACATTTTGTGAAGGGATTCAGGAAACCAGTAAATTGATTTAGTTGGACTTGAGTCCTGGAAATGGGAAGTACAATGCCTGCACTTTAAAGGAGGGGTCTGAGATAGTGACAGCTGGGAGGGACTTTTCTCAGCTGTCGTATCTGAACTCCTCTGCAAAGACAGTGATTATGTATGAGTGTGGTGAAAGTGTTTAATGATGATGAAAGTATTTTCTTTTGGGGATTTTCTTTCTTTTGGGTCACCCTGCCTCGGTAGGAGACGGCCGACTTGTTGAAAAAAAAAAAAAAAAAATATATATATATATATATATATATATATATATATATATATATATATATATATATATATATATATATATATATATATATATATATATATAGGAAACCAGGTAATTGATTTAGTTGGACATGAGTCCTGGAAAGGGGAAGTACAATGCCTGCACTTTAAAGGAGGGGTCTGGGATAGTGACAGCTGGGAGGGACTATTCTCAGCTGTCGTATCTGAGCGCCTCTGCAAAGACAGTGATTATGTATGAGTGAGGTGAAAGTGTTGAATGATGATGAAAATATTTTCTTTTGGGGATTTTCTTTCTTTTGGGTCACCCTTCCTCGGTGGGAGACAGCCGACTTGTTGAATATATATATATATATATATATATATATATATATATATATATATATATATATATATATATATATATATATATATATTGTTAAAACTCTGTGACATATTGAAATATATATTACCATTTCTAGTAAATTCTACGTTACATGATTATTATTAATCTGTTATTATCACAAATTTTGTACTCATTTTTAATCTGATTACACTGTTTTAGAAATGCCTTCGAAATATTAGCGTGATTCTCCACAAAGTATGAAACACTCGTAATGTTTACCAGATAATTACAATGCTTACAAACATTAAGGAAGCATTAATGAGGTATATCGTAAGGTTTACGAGATACACCGTTGTATTCACGAGACACCTAATAATGTTCTCGTGAAACCCACTTAATGTTCACAGGTTACCTCCGTAATGTTCACAAAATTCCCTCATCTGTACAGGTGATTGCCTCATGAACATCCGTACTGTGCATAATTTGTCAAGCTTGTCATTGTTTATGTTGATTTGCTTAAGAATAAACATAACACTATTATTATTAGTAGTAGTAGTATGTTTAATTTATTTTCCAACAAGACATTTATGAAGCGCAAAACCGGTAGGAGCCATACAGCACTTGGTGACTGATAGGCAAACAGATTCGATCCAAGATAATGTCCACTTCCTTGGATCAGGGGCCCCTCAAAGGCACCCTTAACGGGTGCTGAGCAATCAAGATTAACAAAGTATTTTCCATTAATTTTACATAAAATTCCACTCTGAATTAACTCTCATTGTTTTTAAGGAACTGGACACAATCCCTCTTAAGTAGGCTTTAGATATTTATCTATAATTAGAAAATACATATATCAAGTGATAAACCCGTTTGGGTCCCTCAGCGACAGATGGGAGCAAGAGCAAATATTTTGGAGAAGTGGAAGCAGTTCGACCGGATTCCTCGCATAATCCTCCCTCTTACAGACACTTTAAATTTGCTGTAAAGTCCAAATTTAGGCCGGATCCCTCCATGATTCTCCGGAAGGTAAACTACAAGTCGGTTTGGCCTGGCGATAAAACTAGTCGAGGCAAACAGATGTTGAAAGTTGGAGGGCGGCATTTTATCAGTATCTCTCAGTAAACTTCCGCGGAGAGAGGAACGCCCTCGTTTTCTTTCATGGAAACTTATTTTCTTCCTGACATAACAGTTGGTAAAGGTGGTGGGGAAGGGGAGGAAGAGACCGGGGATGAGGGGGGAAAGGGTAATGGGTTAAGGGGGATGCATGGGTGAAGATTGTGGGAGTTGGGGTAGAAAGATGGAATAAGCGCAGTGGAAGGGTCAAGGTGATGGAGGACAGGGGGTGGAGGGACAGTTGTTAGAAGGGTAGTGGATGGAAAGGGCATGGAGGGGAACAACAGGGCGAGATAGGTGGAGGGGCAAGAGGTTTAAGATGTAGAAAGTTGTAGGGGTAGAGAGGTGGAGGTAGAGTGAGAGTCATGGCATGGCATGGAGGAGGAGGAAAAGGTTGAGGCTCGAAGTGGAAGGGATTAATAGGGTAGGGAAGTGGGAACGTAGTGGGTGGATGGGGTAGGTGTGGAATGGGAAGGAGTGGAAGGGACAGAGGATCAGGGAGGTTAGGGGTGGAGGATAGATGGTGCCGAGGGGATAGAGGTGGAGGGATAGGAGATAGAGAAGTAGAGCGAAGTGGCAGGGAAGTGGAGAAGATAGATATTGGAGAGAATGAAGGAGAAGGCAGTAGTTAGGGCTCAGGTATAGGACCAAATGGTTGACAGGGGATAGGAATAGAAGGGGTTGAGGTGGCATGTGGGTAGAGGGCAGGAGATTGGATTGAGCAGGGGTGGATGGAGAAGGGGCTGGGGTTGGAAGATGCAGGGGACTTGAAAGGGAATGTTTATTTTTATTCAGTAATTTTGGGTATATTATGCCTGGTTTGAGACCGGCCCGCGGGGGCATTGACCCCCCAAAACATCCTTCAAGCATCAGCAGTGTGTTACTACCTTATTCTATATGATACTTACACAGTTTACCTGGAGTTTACCTTATGTTGAACCAGAGCCTGATCAACCAGGCTGTTACTGCTGGCCGCACGCAGTCCAACGTACGAACCACAGCCTGGCTGGTCAGGTGGGAACAAAAGCTACCTGTTTTCCCTCACATTCCCGCTATGTAACTGTCATATAGAACAAAGAAGCATAACACTGCTGTTGTATTAGATATTGATAAGTAATAAAAAAAAATCTGTTCCATCCTCTACCTTCTTTATTCCTGCGTCATCCACCATCATTTGCCCGGGACGCAGGAGGTGGTGTTGGAGAGGGCAACCAGCAGGAGGGTGGTTGGGGCCGGGAATGGATGGAGCAGAGGGTAAAGGAGCCAGCCTTTTTTTGTGCCTGAGTGGAGAGAGGGTTGAGAAGGAACATCATTTGGTGGGAGATCAGAGAAGAGCGCTGCGAGGGTTCAGAGCCCGTTGTTGAGATAGAGGCTTAGTTTTCTCTCATATTTTTTTCAGATGGTGTTATTAGCTCTCGTTAGTCTAACTTCGTTGGTTACTTATGCAGTCGTTGCATAAGTGTCTCAATTCTTCAGTCGTTTTAATTGGTAGGAGAGACTGACTTCACAAACAATGTGTATTTTTGTGCTTTATCACTCCTTTTCCGTTTTAAATGTCCCCATTTTTTGCCTTTTTGATGGTTAAAATAATTAATTATTAATTTCATAACTCATTACTATTAGAATTAACATTAAGAATATTATCCTCACAAGATATAAAGAACATAAATTTGTGAGTCTCTATTTTCTGTAATAAAAATTAGAAAATAAGTCCAAAGTTAAGAAGCAACCCTTTATTTCAAATGACTTTATGCTCAGGAGAGAACTTTACAAAGTCTACCTAAACTACCAAACTACTTGAATATACATTTCAGTGAAGTGGAGAGGAAGAAAAGTGACATCATAGTAAAGACAGGGAAGCTGGAGGCCAGATCACAGCTAATACTGTAAAGGCAGAACCTTGTGTTAGAAGGCTACTAGCACTTGCTGCCTACCTAGCTCGATATTGATCTGTACTCTGATGACTGCTTCCAGGCACTTCCTCTTAATCTTATCGCTCTCTATTAAGATGATGGTAGGGTGGTGTGTGAGTTTAGGGCAAGAGCTTTACTGTAAGAGTTCATGCTAATAGGCATAAATGTTTCTCTGTGTATGTATAGTGCATTCATTTTTTGTGATGTGGCTCCTGCATATGTATTTGTGTTCTTGAAGACTATCATCAAGGTTAGGTGCAATCCTACCTATCTAATACTCGTTACATCCTGCACTTCAGGTGGTGTAGCTGTCATATATATAGTATGGTTGGAAGTTTTGTTTAGGTTTGGGCAGGAGTTGCTATAGAGGGTTTCGATTTGCAGGTTATTAATGCAATGTAGATAATGGATCTGAGGAAAGAGTTTATGAAGTGGATGGTGGTTTGAACAATAGGAACAATCAGTGAATGCAGTAGGGTAGAAAGTTATTCTCGGGATAAGTGAATTGGGGCTGGAGCCTCCTTACATAGACTTAAGTTATACATCAAAGAGTGTTTTGCCAAACAAGCAAAATGTAAATTAAATTAACCCCAAAAATCTCACAAGCTCAATGACTTTTATCAGTATCTTAAGATATTTATAGAATTCCTTTAATTTTGTACGTCAGCTCTTGGTAAATAATGAGGTGACCTCCATGACATTATCAATGGTTCGCAGGTAAGAGTAATTAGGGAGAGCTCTTCACTGAACTCTTGAGGATGAGTTCTCGTGTCGAGATCAAGCTCTCATATTAAGCTATATTTTATTTTTTTCCTTTTAACAAATCACAATAATAAAGAAACAAATATAGTAAATACATATTTTTGTTTTGAAGGAAGGAAAATAATTTGTGTATTGAGATGTAAATGTAATAAGATTAAAAAAAAAAAAAAAAATTCACAATAAAAGAATAATAACATGAAAGCGTTGCCTTTGGGAATGAGTCGTGAAAGGACAAAAAAACAAGCAAAGAAATAATGAGTTAGTAGTTGTCAACATAGTTTTAGAATATGTAAATGAAGGAAATGGCCTTTTAAGACTAAAAGTCGCTAGATACTAAATAAGGCAGTAGAGGAGTTATAGAGATTGAGATTTTATAAAATATTAAAATGGAAAAATATATATGAGTCCTGTTGATTGAAGAAAACTTAGAAGCGTTAAGGAAATGAACGAAGCTGTAAAAGTTGAAAGGGAGGGAACTTGTCATTTAAGAGGAAATGTTGTGAAAAGGAGTTGAAAAAATAGAGACGTAGATAATATTTGAGATGTTGAATGTAGATAATTAAAATCAAAATTTTGCAGAGTATTTATGCACCGAGCCGGGAGAAATGCAAGCAGCCAGGAGCAACAAATGAGTTTTATTATAATAGGTGAGACAATAAGCGAGTTAAAAATTACAGAGGTGAGATAGTTCAGATTAGAACAGAAATGCTGAATGTAAGCAATTATGAAATATTGGAATGTTTAATACTTGCGATTACTGTGCATGAAATTAAGGAAACAATGATTAGCAAGGGGCAAATATTTGTTTGTTATTAAGGAAAAAAATTGAAACAGTAAATGGAAATTATTCTATGAAATATATGTGGTAAATTGTATAAGAAAACTCGGCTGATAATGTTTGGAAAAGAAAAATTTGTGATGTGAGAACATAGATTTACGTAGGGAAGGAAAGATATGAATCATCCATTTTCGTTGATGCATATAAGGGAAGAAAGAATGTTTTTCGTTGCATTCTTTGAATTGGAAAACGTGTATGACAAGTTGATGGTAGAGAAATGTTTAAAGGTTAGAATGACTGTATGAGAAAGATATGGGTCATCCTGGTTTGTAAACATAAGCCTTAAGCTTTCACATAATTTATTAATAATTGATGCATCCAACGTATAATATTCTGAATATATGTTTATAATATAATTCGACACTAATATATAACTTGATTAGCATGTAACTACTACAAAAAGTAAATATTCAACTCAAAGGTTACAAAAATTTACTTAATCTTTTTAAATTAGAAAAAAAATGTACCAAGACTAACACACATTATCCTCAGCTTAGAACTCGACAATTAAAAACAAATCTTGGAAACAGTGTATATACAAATAATGAAGTAAATTAACATAATTCTTTATTTAATGTTTTACAATTAATATAATTAATACAAAAAAATACAAGCAGTTATTAATGAGAGTTATCAATAGCCTTCCCCCAACACATTCTGAAATTGACAAACTAGAATTCTCAACTAACCTACAAACGACGTTTCGGTCCGACCTGAATAATTATCAGTACAGGTTGTCATATTTATGGGCCAGCTGAGAGTTGCGAAGAAAAATAATCAGTAATTTAAAACCGATATTTACCTGGGTCATCCCTACCCCCAAACCCAAAGTTTCTGTGACACTTAGCACATGAGACGCGGTCGATGGAATATGTTAGCGGGAGGACGTTATCGACAATCTTTACTAACTTGCGCCTTGATCTCTTGCGAGCTCATGGACTGGCTTTCTGGGATTCGTTCTTTGTGTGTGTGTGTGTGTGTGTGTGCTCACCTAATTGTGGTTGCA
Organism: Cherax destructor; assembly: GCA_009830355.1. Classification (NCBI taxonomy): domain Eukaryota; kingdom Metazoa; phylum Arthropoda; class Malacostraca; order Decapoda; family Parastacidae; genus Cherax; species Cherax destructor. The sequence continues at coordinate 92 of WNWK01001435.1, read as the reverse complement.
GGGTCGAGACTCAGCTCCTGTGTGTGTATGTATGTATGTATGTATGTATGTATGTATATATATATATATATATATATATATATATATATATA
>WNWK01001434.1:215000-282131 GCA_009830355.1 Cherax destructor | reverse complement strand
TTGTGTTTTTTTGTGTGTGTGTGGTTTTTTTTTTTTTGTGTGTGTGTTATTTTGTGTGTGTATGTATTGTGTGTGTGTGTATGTTTGTGTGTGTATGATGGGGAATAGTAGTGGTGAAATTGTTTTAAAGGGTATAGGGTAGGGGAGTTTGGTCCCGTTGTCTGCAGTGCTTTCTACCTGGTTTGACCTGACAACCTGATAAGTTGTGTGTGTGGTGTGTGTGTGTGGAACTATATGTGTGTGATTTTTTGTTGAAAAGTAGTGGTGAAATTTTTTAAAGGTATGAGTGGTATGTGATTTGCAGTAACACGTAGTCACGTGCCCCTCACCGGGCCCTGACCTGACACCTGATCTCAGTTTGTATTTTTGATTCACCTGTCTGCTCGCCCTTTTCTACTAGAAATTACCAATTGCTTTTTGTTACTGAGTACTTGATATCCTTTTCCCTTATCTTACTATGAGGATTGACCGTTCACAATCAGCAGCGGTTAGGAAATTGGGAATTTCCCCCACACCCGAAAACCACGCATAGGTGAATACGCGTCGATGCGCTGCCCAGCTGATACCCTTGTTGCCCAACTCGAGGGATGTTCTGGCGTTTTCCACTTTCGTTTCGTCGTATATAATAAAACCTATTCCTAATTTTTCTTTCGCTTGTCACATTTTAAATTTTCCCTTTTATTATCTGGGTGCCCAACGTGGCAACGTCGCCTGGAGCACACTAGGCCCACTGATCCCCCCCCAAATATTTTTTTTGATCCTTATAAAATTATGGCTCTCCCCCCATGTGGCTCGGGGCAACTCAAAAATCACTTCGGGTTGTTCACTCCCTGACCCCTTGATAACCCCTGCGTCCCCTGGTGTCCCCTCAAAAACACTTATTTGAAAGAAACCAAAATTTTGGACTGACCGCACGGCGTCCCTATGTGTGTGTGTGTGTGTGTGTGTGTGTGTGTGTGTGTGTGGGGTACTCCCCAGTTGTACTCACCAGTTGGGTTGCAGGGTAGTCTAGCTCCTGGCCCCGCCTCTTCACTGGCCGCTACTGGGTCACTCTCCCTTCGCCATGAGCTTTATCATACCTCTTCTTAAAGCTATGAATGGATCCTGCCTCCACTACATCACTTCCCAAACTATTCCACTTCCTGACCACTCTGTGACTGAAGAAATACTTCCTAACATCCCTGTGATTCAACTGAGTCTTCAACTTCCAACTGTGTCCCCTTGTTGCTGTGTCCCATCTCTGGAACATTCTGTCTCTGTCAACCTTGTCTATTCCTCTCAGTATTTTAAATGTTGTTATCATGTCCCCCCTATCTCTCCTGTCCTCCAGCGTCGTCAGGTCGATTTCCCTTAACCTCTCCTCGTAGGACGTATTCCCTTAGCTCCGGGACTAGTCTTGTTGCAAACCTTTGCACTTTCTCTAGTTTTTTTACGTGCTTGGCCAGGTGAGGGTTCCAAACTGGTGCTGTGTGTGTGTGTGTGTGTGTGTGTGTGTGTGTATCAGAAGGACAAGAAATAAGGAACATGAAAAGCGAGAAAAAAATATGTTAATTAGGAAAGAAATTAGAAAATCCTTTTCTTATTGTGGCATCTCTCTTGAGGGTGAACCAGTGTAGTGAACACACACTGGGTGAACCAGTGTAGTGAACACACACTGGGTGAACCAGTGTAGTGAACACACACTGGGTGAACCAGTGTAGTGAACACACTGGGTGAACCAGTGTAGTGAACACACACTGGGTGAACCAGTGTAGTGAACACACACTGGGTGAACCAGTGTAGTGAACACACACTGGGTGAACCAGTGTAGTGAACACACACTGGGTGAACCAGTGTAGTGAACACACACTGGGTGAACCAGTGTAGTGAACACACACTGGGTGAACCAGTGTAGTGAACACACACTGGGTGAACCAGTGTAGTAATCGCACACTGGGTGAACCAGTGTAGTAATCGCACACTGGGTGAACCAGAGGTGGAGGTCCCCTTGGGGTTTTACGCGGGGCGAGTACAACTTCGTACTAATATTAAATTTTAAATCAAATGAGTGATCAGACGAAAAAAATTATTGTAGTGAAACATTACATTAGTAATTAATTATAAAAGGGTGAGTAGTAAAGGAACACCAAACCCATGGGTGAACCAGTGTAGTGAAACACTGGAAACCTTTCCACTGAGCTCAAGCAGGTAGTGACCCCACCAGTGTGTAACCACTGGGTACTGAGACAACACTGGTCCATACCACCAGCTGTGAACATTAACTGGTCCACCACCAGCTGTGTCATTAATATTAACACACTGGTACCACCAGCTGTTTCATAACATCAACACCATGGTCCACCACCAGCGTGGCACTAACCACATCGGGGCCACCACCACCTGTGCCACTAACGCCAACAGCTGGCCCCCACCAGCTGTGTCACCAGCTGAAGCACCAGCTGACATCAACGTCCAGCATCACAATACCATGACTACGACGTGAACATTAGTCATATTGCCGTCAACTTCAGCTTAGGTGCGAGAGCCGGTCCCCACAGCTGTGTCATTAACTGGTCCACCACCAGCTGTGTCATTAATATTAACACACTGGTCCACCACCAGCTGTTTCATTAACATCAACACACTGGTCCACCACCAGCTGTGGCACTAACGCCAACACTCTGGCCCACCACCACCTGTGCCACTAACGCCAACAGACTGGCCCACCACCAGCTGTGCCACCAGCTGAGCCACCAGCTGACATCAACTGTCCAGCATCACAATACCATGACTTACGACGTGAATAATTAAGTCATATTGCCGTCAGCTTCAGCTTATGAATTGCAAGAGCTGTCTCCTGCAACATTTACTGGTAAATAAGAAAGCTTTCTCGCGCGGTGCGACACGTGAGCTGAAGCTTAGCATTATTGGCTAAGCTAAAAAGCTTAATCTCCTTTATGGTGGAGCTAAGTTTAAAGTGTTTCCTGACTTTTCTCTTCAATCCTACTGAAGGATTTTTTTCTGTCTTGCTTTCGTCCCTCTATTTTTCTCCTTTCATTTTCTCTCCTTTCTACTTTCTCTATTTTCTCTCTCCTGTGGGAAGTACGACATTGGGACGGATTTGGTCAGGAGGAATAGACGTGGTACAGATTGATTTAAAGATGTGACATGAAATACACCATACCACTGGTGGGGTTCCAACCCATGACGATTTCGTGAGTCATGGTGACACGAATTGACAGTAGATGGGATTAAATGGATGACAGACATGACAGACTAAGTGGAAAGGAAGTAACAGACTTGACACAAACGGCAGATTAATAGGTAGAAGAACTGAAGCTGTCAGACAGGAGAGACAAGTCAACTCCAGTCCATACAGGCTACTTGCTTTTGGCAGCGCTGAAGACATGATAGCCACACGTTATCTAGGCTAGAGTGCCAGTTGCTGAAACTCACAGATGAACCTAGAGATATCAGCAGAGCAATCTCTAGAAGCGATTTCCATTCAGGATAGCAAAAAAAAAAAATATTCACAATTCAGGATAACAAGTACTAGAGATGACAGATAACTTAGAAAAACATTAAACAGGTGGGGCAGCATGCCAGCTGAGTTAAGATAAGAGCCGAGGCAAGATAACCTCACAAGGTTTCAGCATGAAAAAAGCGTATACAGAAAGTGGATAAACGCCCACGGTATTTGGAGAGAGAACTGCACTCACACCATCAAAGCTGGAACTAAAGAATTATTGAAATAGGTCAGGGGGTAAGGAAAGGTCAGAGCTACGAGGGAGACCTATTTTAAGCGGCGACATTGCTTTGGAAAAAAAAAAGGCTTGACAGACACTCTTTCAGTACTAAACACGGTTGTTACGTTAGATTCGTTAGGAAAAAGGGACAAGTGTTTCCTGACGCGCCACACTGCTTTTGGTCTTCTGACCGAGGCCTTCTACTGACTTACTCCTTCACAACTTTAAAAATTAAGGTTTGTGTTATTCGAAGGCACAGGTCTCGACGGCTAACGAGGTTGGCCAAGGCTATTGGGCCGGCTATTGAACCAGACCTCATTTGCGTTACTATTACATTACGTTAACGCAAATCTATATTTACCTCACTGAACCAACAATAACGAAATAACGATAAGAGAAACTCTGTATGGCAGCGCTGGGGCCCTCAAACACACTAAGAGCATTGGTACTTTTACACTAAGAGTGTTGGTATCCTCACACTAAATGTGTTGGTACCCTCACACTAAGTGTGTTGGTATCCTCACACTGTAGTGGTATCCCCTGCACACTGAGATGATTGAGTTTGTCTTAGAGAAACCAAACCCCACAACTCTCCATCACTGCCTTGGTTTATATGTTAAACCCTGACATCCTGCAGAAAACCAATCCTGGAGGAATTTTCTCTAAACCAATTCAGCGAGACTTGTGTCAAAAAATTAGCATTGTGAGAATTTTTCCGTAAGATCTACATTATTTTTTTTCCATACGATTAACCCCGTGGAATTTATTTTTTACACGTCCCATTTCGGCATTATTTTCAAACTGGAGAAGCTTCAAACTGGAGAAGCTTCCAACTGGAGAAGCTTCCAACTGGAGAAGCTTCCAACTGGAGAAGCTTCCAACTGGAGAAGCTTCCAACTGGAGAAGCTGCCAACTGGAGAAGCTGCCAACTGGAGAAGCTGCCAACTGGAGAAGCTGCCAACTGGAGAAGCTGCCAACTGGAGAAGCTGCCAACTGGAGAAGCTGCCAACTGGAGAAGCTGCCAACTGGAGAAGCTGCCAACTGGAGAAGCTGCCAACTGGAGAAGCTGCCAACTGGAGAAGCTTCAAACAGGAGAAGCTTCAAACAGGAGAAGCTTCAAACAGGAGAAGCTTCAAACAGGAGAAGCTTCAAACAGGAGAAGCTTCAAACAGGAGAAGCTTCAAACAGGAGAAGCTTCAGGACAATTTCATGCACGGAACTGAAGTTCACTTACTTGATGAAGAGATTTTGTAGCCTCTCGTGTTCACCATCTTGTAGCTCACTGAACTTTTGTTATTTGTTCTTCTTGGACTCATTTTCATGTTTATGCATTCTGAAAAAATAAGTTTTAATTAGTATTTATTGTGGGTTATTGTATACACACAATAAATTTAAACAGTTCAAAATTTATTTAAGAAAATGATATATTATCTTAACTGGAATATTTACCTTCAATGGGTCGTTAACATTGGAGTATAAGGAGTATAATGTGATCATTTATTGACAACGTTTCGCCCACACAGTGGGCTTTATCGAGTCACAGACAGATCTACCTGGATACAAGATACATGAGTATTTATAGGATTTAGTCAGGTGGAGAACGCTGGGTCAGGTGGAGAATACTGGGTCAGGGGGAGAATGCTGGGTCAGGGGGAGAATACTGGGTCAGGGGGAGAATGCTGGGTCAGGGGAGAATACTGGGTCAGGGGAGAATGCTGGGTCAGGGGAGAATGCTGGGTCAGGGGAGAATGCTGGGTCAGGTGGAGAATGCTGGGTCAGGTGGAGAATGCTGGGTCAGGTGGAGAATGCTGGGTCAGGTGGAGAATGCTGGGTCAGGTGGAGAATGCTGGGTCAGGTGGAGAATGCTGGGTCAGGTGGAGAATGCTGGGTCAGGTGGAGAATGCTGGGTCAGGTGGAGAATGCTGGGTCAGGGGGAGAATGCTGGGTCAGGTGGAGAATGCTGCGTCAGGTGGAGAATGCTGGGTCAGGTGGAGAATGCTGGGTCAGGTGGAGAATGCTGGGTCAGGTGGAGAATGCTGGGTCAGGTGGAGAATGCTGCGTCAGGTGGAGAATGCTGGGTCAGGGGAGAATGCTGGGTCAGGTGGAGAATGCTGGGTCAGGGGAGAATGCTGGGTCAGGGGAGAATGCTGCGTCAGGTGGAGAATGCTGCGTCAGGTGGAGAAGCTGCGTCAGGTGGAGAATGCTGCGTCAGGTGGAGAATGCTGCGTCAGGTGGAGAATGCTGCGTCAGGTGGAGAATGCTGCGTCAGGTGGAGAATGCTGCGTCAGGTGGAGAATGCTGGTCAGGTGGAGAATGCTGCGTCAGGTGGAGAATGCTGCGTCAGGTGGAGAATGCTGCGTCAGGTGGAGAATGCTGCGTCAGGTGGAGAATGCTGCGTCAGGTGGAGAATGCTGCGTCAGGTGGAGAATGCTGCGTCAGGTGGAGAATGCTGCGTCAGGTGGAGAATGCTGCGTCAGGTGGAGAATGCTGCGTCAGGTGGAGAATGCTGCGTCAGGTGGAGAATGCTGCGTCAGGTGGAGAATGCTGCGTCAGGTGGAGAATGCTGGGTCAGGTGGAGAATGCTGGGTCAGGGGGAGAATGCTGGGTCAGGGGAGAATGCTGGGTCAGGGGAGAATGCTGGGTCAGGGGAGAATGCTGGGTCAGGGGAGAATACTGGGTCAGGGGAGAATGCTGGGTCAGGGGAGAATGCTGGGTCAGGGGAGAATGCTGGGTCAGGGGAGAATGCTGGGTCAGGGGAGAATGCTGGGTCAGGGGAGAATGCTGGGTCAGGGGAGAATGCTGGGTCAGGGGAGAATGCTGGGTCAGGGGAGAATGCTGGGTCAGGGGGAGAATGCTGGGTCAGGTGGAGAATGCTGGGTCAGGTGGAGAATGCTGGGTCAGGTGGAGAATGCTGGGTCAGGTGGAGAATGCTGGGTCAGGTGGAGAATGCTGGGTCAGGTGGAGAATGCTGGGTCAGGTGGAGAATGCTGCGTCAGGTGGAGAATGCTGGGTCAGGTGGAGAATGCTGGGTCAGGTGGAGAATGCTGGGTCAGGTGGAGAATGCTGGGTCAGGTGGAGAATGCTGCGTCAGGTGGAGAATGCTGGGTCAGGTGGAGAATGCTGGGTCAGGTGGAGAATGCTGGGTCAGGTGGAGAATGCTGCACGTGACAATCTTCTCCACCTGACCCAGCATTCTCCACCTGACTAAATCTTATAAATACTCACGTACCTTTCACCCAGGTAGATCTGTTTGTAACTCGATAAAGCCCACTGCGTGGGCGAAACGTTGTCAATAAAGGATCACATTATACTGCTTATGTGTTTATTTTTCCATTGTGTCGGTATTTTATACCATTTATTTCCATATCGACTACACGAGGGTTATTAATACTGCATGTAACCTTTTCACCACCAGTCAAGAATATTTAATCCCTAAAATAGTGAATAAAGTTAGCTCTGTGTATATATAAAGAAATATTACACTTATCGGTGTATATATACTGTGAATATTCATTACAAGAGTATTTTAGGTACTGTATATATGGGAATATGCAAACCATCAGTCTTAAGTCCCATAACGTTCCACCATAAATAACAAAAAAGGCACAATACCGCTAGCCTCATAGCAGTGCTCCTTCCCATATGACTGTCTACTCTACTACCTTTACTACTACCTTTACTACTACCACTACTACCACTACTCCTACATTTCCCCACTCTCTTGTACCCTCCCCTGTCTGCCTGCCTATAAATACCCTTCCTCTGTCTCTGTGTGTTAGTGTGACTTTGTAAATGGTCCAAGTCGGGCCGAAACGTCGTCGTAAGCTCCTCTCTTTTATATGTGCGGGTTGTGTGTGTAACGTTCCACCATGATCGGAATTATTACAATATCAGGAAGTTGAAATTGAAGCCAATTTTTGGAAAGCTTCGGGAAAAGGTTTGACAAGTAGGTGGGTGAGAATGGTTGGTCTAGAGAAGGACCTGCCATTGCAGCAGGCCAGTAGGCCTGCTGACACTTTCTAACACAGGCGTTGATAAGATCTTGGAAATACTTAGCTTACACAACCGATCTAAGCATAACACCGTCATCATCTAGCTCCTGACTCTCCAGTCACTTACCCACCTGACATGACTCTCCAGTCACTTACCCACCTGACCTGACTCTCCAGTCACTTACCCACCTGACCTGACTCCAGTCACTTACCCACCTGACCTGCTCTCCAGTCACTTACCCACCTGACCTGACTCTCCAGTCACTTACCCACCTGACCTGACTCTCCAGTCACTTACCCACCTGACCTGACTCTCCAGTCACTTACCCACCTGACCTGACTCTCCAGTCACTTACCCACCTGACCTGACTCTCCAGTCACTTACCCACCTGACCTGACTCTCCAGTCACTTACCCACCTGACCTGACTCTCCAGTCACTTACCCACCTGACCTGACTCTCCAGTCACTTACCCACCTGACCTGACTCTCCAGTCACTTACCCACCTGACCTGACTCTCCAGTCACTTACCCACCTGACCTGACTCTCCAGTCACTTACCCACCTGACCTGATCAACTATGAAATTCATGAAACTCGTGGTGAGCGAAACATCTCTGCAATAAATATCGTAGCTGTTGCATGTGTCTTACAACACCCACGATTGTCAGCCAGGATCTTGCAATGTTGCAGAAGAGGAAGAGGTCCGAGCAGATACGATCACAGGAAGCGTATCTGCTTGGACCTCATCCTTTCTGCAACATTGCAAGATCTGATGTGTTGATTGCAACACGAAAGGACTAGAGCTATCATTGAACTCCCCCTGTGCTTTTTTTTTATCTCGTATCGCTTGTTATATATATATATATATATATATATATATATATATATATATATATATATATATATATATATATGTCGTGCCGATTAGGTAAAACTTGCGATTTTGGCTTAAATAGCAACGCTCTTCTTGCCATATAAGACAAGCGAAAATTTGTGTATGCAATAATTTCGCAAAAATCATTCTGAACCTAACGAAAAAAATATATTTCATTGTGTTTGATTATTATTAAATTAATGTTAACGTATCTAAAATATATTTAGTTGAGTTAGGCTAAATTAAATTGCGCTTGTTGTAATAAGGTTAGGTAGGTTTTCAAAGTTTCTCTTGGTACAAAATTATAAATTCTCACATTAACATAAATGAAAAAAATATATCTTTAAACGTATAAGAATTTTTTTTAGAAAGGACTTAATTTTATATGAGTTCTTGCTAACTGACCAGTTTTACCTAATCGGCACGACATCTATATATATATATATATATATATATATATATATATATATATATATATATATATATATATATATATATATATATATACACACACACATGTCGTGCCGAATAAGTTAAACTAGTTAATTAGCAAGAACTCATTTAAAATTAAGTCCTTTCTCAAGTTTTCTCCTATACGTTTAAAGATATATTTTTTCATTAATGTTAATGTAAAAATTAATTATTTTGTACCAAAACAACCTTAGAAAACTTACCTAACCTTATTATAACAAGCGCAATTTAATTTAGCCTAATCCAGCTAAATATATTTTAGAAGAGTTTACTTTTATTTAATAAACAAACATAATGAAATATATTTTTTTCGTTAGGTTCAAAATGACTTTTGCGAAATTATTGCATACACAAATTTCCTCTTGCATTTTTCGGCAAGAAGAGCGTTGTTATTTAAGCCAAAATCACAAGTTTTACCTATTCGGCACGACATATATATATATATATATATATATATATATATATATATATATATATATATATATATGGATAACAGTCGTGCTTCTATATCAGTCTTCCCTAAACTTAGTTATGTTTCAACCCGTAACGTTCAATTTGACTATAATATATGACAGTAAAGACGAGGATAAACTCCAAACCGACACCATTTTTTTTTTACAAACATGTAAAGTCTTCTTTATCTCTCAATTTACAGCCAACTTGTTAACTTGTTTAGTGATTTGTTGATCAACCTGTAATCATTTTGTAATTTGCCACCGAAATGAGACGGGGAACACTATATTATTGCCTCTTTAAAGGAATTTGGTCGAACGTCAATGTCCTGGTTTGGCCTGAGCCCCTTATACACCATTTATTCATGCCTAGAGCCTTGATGTCGGTGGTCAGTCCTCAGCCTTGATGTAGGTCGGTCAGTCCTTCAGCCTTGATGTAGGTGGTCAGTCCTTCAGCCTTGATGTAGGTCGTCAGTCCTTCAGCCTTGATGTAGGTGTCAGTCCTTTAGCCTTGATGTCGGTGGTCAGTCCTTCAGCCTTGATGTAGGTGGTCAGTCCTTCAGCCTTGATGTCGGTGGTCAGTCCTTCAGCCTTGATGTAGGTCGTCAGTCCTTCAGCCTTGATGTAGGTGGTCAGTCCTTCAGCCTTGATGTAGGTGGTCAGTCCTTCAGCCTTGATGTCGGTGGTCAGTCCTTCAGCTTGATGTCGGTGGTCAGTCCTTCAGCCTTGATGTAGGTGGTCAGTACCTCAGTCTTGATGTAGGTGGTCAGTCCTCAGTCTTGATGTAGGTGGTCAGTCCTCAGTCTTGATGTAGGTGGTCAGTCCTCAGTCTTGATGTAGGTGGTCAGTCCTCAGTCTTGATGTAGGTGGTCAGTCCCATCTTGAGAAGAGACCAGTCTTGATAGCTAGGTGTGTCAGTACCTCAGTCTTGATTTTAGGTGGTCAGTACCCAGCTTGATGTAGGTGGTCAGTGACCTCAGTCTTGAGCAGTAGACCAGTGTGTAGCCAGCTGACCAGGTGTGCCAGTACCAGGTTGTAGCAGCTAGACCAGTGTGTAGTCAGCTGACCAGTGTTGTAGCAGCTAGACCAGTGTTGTAGTCAGCTAGACCAGTTGTAGTCAGCTAGACCAGGGTTTTAGTCAGCTAGACCAGCGTTGTAGTCAGCTAGACCAGGTTGTAGTCAGCTAGACCAGGTTGTAGTCAGCTAGACCAGCGTTGTAGTCAGCTAGACCAGTTGTAGTCAGCTAGACAGTTGTAGTCAGCTAGACCAGTGTTGTAGTCAGCTAGACCAGTGTTGTAGTCAGCTAGACCAGGTTGTAGTCAGCTAGACCAGTGTTGTAGTCAGTAGACCAGCGTTGTAGTCAGCTAGACCAGTGTTGTAGTCAGCTAGACCAGCGTTGTAGTCAGCTAGACCAGCGTTGTAGTCAGCTAGACCAGCGTTGTCCAGACAGGTTTAGCTAGACCAGTGTTGTAGTCAGCTAGACCAGTGTTGTAGTCAGCTAGACCAGTGTTGTAGTCAGCTAGACCAGTGTTGTAGTCAGCTAGACCAGTGTTGTAGTCAGCTAGACCAGCGTTGTAGTCAGCTAGACCAGCGTTGTAGTCAGCTAGACCAGTGTTGTAGTCAGCTAGACCAGCGTTGTAGTCAGCTAGACCAGCGTTGTAGTCAGCTAGACCAGCGTTGTAGTCAGCTAGACCAGCGTTGTAGCCAGCTAGACCAGTGTTGTAGTCAGCTAGACCAGCGTTGTAGCAGCTAGACCAGTGTTGTAGTCAGCTAGACCAGTGTTGTAGTCAGCTAGACCAGTGTTGTAGTCAGCTAGACCAGTGTTGTAGTCAGCTAGACCAGTGTTGTAGTCAGCTAGACCAATGTTGTAGTCAGCTAGACCAGTGTTGTAGTCAGCTAGACCAGTGTTGTAGTCAGCTAGACCAGTGTTGTAGTCAGCTAGACCAGTGTTGTAGTCACCTAGACCAGTGTTGTAGTCAGCTAGACCAGTGTTGTAGTCAGCTAGACATGCACAGCGATCATAGACGCTTTGAAAGTAATGTCAACAGAGAAATGTGATACATATCTTGAATTACAACGAAAACAAACAAGCACATACGAACCAAAAACAGTTTTTCATTACGACTTGCTTTGATTTTCTAAGCACAATGCTTAGAAGCCGTCATGCAAGGCAACATATGATGAGAACTTTGAATTATTCAGTAGTGTAAGTTCACAAGAGAATATTTAGCTGCTGGCAACGAAGCTATGTTCATCAGATAACACGTACTGTAGCTGAGAGCAAATAAAGCTAGCACAGTGCTAGCTTTAATAGCTGGAACTTTTTCCTAATAAACAAGAGGGAAGAAAATAATTGGGGCTGAAGCGTGTTCTTCTACGCGTTTGACAAATGTTCTTGATACCTTCCCATGAATGTGCATGCCTTCCCTTGAACAATGTTCTTCACCTCCCCTTGAACGTTCTTCACTTCCCCTTGAACGTTCTTCACCTTCCCTTGAACGTTCTTCACCTTCCCTTGAACGTTCTTCACTTCCCCTTGAATGTTCTTCACCTCCCCTTGAACGTTCTTCACCTCCACTTGAACGTTCTTCACTTCCCCGTTGAACGTTCTTCACTTCCCGTTGAACAATATTCACCTCCTCTTGAACAATATTCACCTCCCCTTGAACAATATTCTTCACGCCTCCAATTATACAATGTTCTTCACGCCTCCAATTGAACAATGTTCTTCACGCCTCCAATTGAACAATGTTCTTCACGCCTCCAATTGAACAATGTTCTTCACGCCTCCAATTGAACAATGTTCTTCACGCCTCCAATTGAACAATGTTCTTCACGCCTCCAATTGAACAATGTTCTTCACGCCTCCAATTGAACAATGTTCTTCACGCCTCCAATTGAACAATGTTCTTCACGCCTCCAATTGAACAATGTTCTTCACGCCTCCAATTGAACAATGTTCTTCACGCCTCCAATTGAACAATGTTCTTCACGCCTCCAATTGAACAATGTTCTTCACGCCTCCAATTGAACAATGTTCTTCACGCCTCCAATTGAACAATGTTCTTCACGCCTCCAATTGAACAATGTTCTTCACGACTCCAATTGAACAATGTTCTTCACGACTCCAATTGAACAATGTTCTTCACGACTCCAATTGAACAATGTTCTTCACGACTCCAATTGAACAATGTTCTTCACGACTCCAATTGAACAATGTTCTTCACGACTCCAATTGAACAATGTTCTTCACGACTCCAATTGAACAATGTTCTTCACGACTCCAATTGAACAATGTTCTTCACGACTCCAATTGAACAATGTTCTTCACGACTCCAATTGAACAATGTTCTTCACGCCTCCAATTGAACAATGTTCTTCACGCCTCCAACTGAACAATGTTCTTCACGCCTCCAATTGAACAATGTTCATGCCTTCCATTGAAGAATATTCTTCACACCTCTGGAGTATGTTTTGACTGGATTCTCTCTCTCTCTCTCTCACACACACACACACACACACACACACACACACACACACATCACCCTCGTGTTTTCATTGAAAAAAAAAACACGAAAACATTTCTCACAACACTAAATCTCCTCTGTCTCAGCAAATACTAAACATTGGACACTCAAAACAGAAATAAACATCTGTGGTGTCAAGTGTCTCATTTACGGAAGGAAAAGTGCCACGAGATGTGGATAAACATTTTCAAACAATTTAGAATGTATTGAGGCAGAGCCGCGGGGAGCGGTGACCCCTAAAAAATTTTACTTTCAGGTGTCTTTCAAGAATAATAAATTTTAGTAAATAAAATATGGATTAGTTGTGATTAATATCACTCGATCGTTGAACTATTGCTACTACTAGTACTAGTGCAACTAATTATGTTGTTACTAGTACTGCTGCTACTACTGCTAGTGTTGCTCCTACAAGTACTGGTGCTGGTAGGAGTAATGCTGCTATTAATACTTCTGCTACTAGTATTACTGCTTCTACTACTAGTACTTTTTCTGCTACTACTAATACTTCTATTTCTACTAGTACTACTGTTGCTAGCGCTAGTACTGCTGTTGCTACTACTACAGTAGTAGTGGTGGTAAAGGTGGTGGTGGTGAGTGGTGGTGAAGGTGAGTGGTGGTGATGAGTGGTGGTGATGAGTGGTGGTGATATTGAGTGGTGGTGATGAGTGGTGGTGATATTGAGTGGTGGTGATATTGAGTGGTGGTGATGGTGAGTGGTGGTGGTAGGTGGTGGTGGGAGTGGTGGTGGTGGTGGTGGTGGTGGGTGGTGCTGGGTGGTGGGTGGTGCTGGTGGCGACAGCAGCAGTAATAATATTTGAAGGCTAAAATACATTTTGAATTAATATTACTTCCCCTTCCATGAAGCAAATAGGATTACGTCTCAATCCAAGAGAACTCTAAAAACATTAACCACAGTCCGCTTCCCCATGAATATAAATAATAATAAAATAATAATGATAATAATAATAATAATACAATAATTACTTCCAACGTTCCTGCTAACATCATCTTTCATTTTTTTATGTCAACACAGTGGCTGTTAAGAGTTTAGGGCAAAGTGTTTTGTTATACTAGTTTGTTATTGTAGTTTGAAATAGATCTCACTAGATTACTGTTGTATCATTTTTCCTGCAGATGTAAACGATATGAACTAGATCTTCTGGCGGTTGAATTACCATGCATATCCTTGGATTGACACATACACACACATACACACACACACACACACACACACACACACACACACACATACAATCACTTGCAAATGACCACACCAACTATGCAACCTCTCCTGTGCCTTCTGAGTTGCGCCTTTCATAGCCCCCACACCGTCTTATTCTCCCCATTATATTCACGACTGACAGTTCTCAAAGCTGACATCTCCACTGCTTACAGCCGCTGTCTCATCCCTGCAATATTATCGCACCTTCTGTCACATCTATATAAAAGTTATGGCAGTAGACATTTTTTTTGCAACTTTTCTTTCCTTATTAAGCTTCTTTTTTTAAAGACTATTCAACACTATCTACTTTCCACCTCTTCCCCTTCATTTGTATGGTTCACCTTGTATTTAATACATTCGTATATCGTCTGGTTCATCTCCAAATACCTCATTATATTTTCCACTATCATATCCCTTCTCCCCAAACTGAGATCAAACTTTTCGTTAGACTTTTCATTGCCTTTCTCTTTTTCATAATCAATTTAAATTCCCTTCTATTATACTCCTAAATACATTCAACAACTTTTGCAAATTTTCTTCAAAAATCTCCCAAGTACCGTCAGCGAAAAGCATCTATAACAATTCCCACTTCGTATCAGATTCGTTGCCACTTAATCCCACACCTCGACCCTGCGCTGGGGTATTCGCTTCTTTTGTAACCCATCTTTAAATATATTAAACAATCACTGGGACATGAGTGTTTTAAAATCATCTTTTACTGGAAAACAGTTTCCCTTCTTTCCTACAAACCCTAACCTAAACCTCACTCTGCATTAGAACTCTTTGCTTCTTTCAATCCCATATCGACTATTCCACACATTTTTGGTGCCAGCAACACTGTTGGTGGCACCTTTCCATCATATCTTATTCATTTTGAGAAACATTAAATGCAACTGCTCCTTACCCTTATTTAGGTGCTGATCTCTTTTATGTTGTAATGTAAATACTTGACTCGCACATCTTTAATTTCAATCAACTAGTACGCAGCACCAGCGTGAAGCCCACATGATGTACCTACTAAGGCACTAAGACAATGCCAGACATTCGCTACGAAACTAGTCTTAGAGCTAAGAAAAATGACCAAAGAAGAAAGACCAAGGAAATTAAACTTTACAACACCGAGAACCAAAAGAAGCAAAATTATGAATTAAAAGATGTCAAAATTCAACAGGGTAGAAAAAGAGTGAAGGAAGACAAAGGAACACTAATGCAAGCTAAACGCCGATTAGGACAGGAAAAGGCTGTGACCCATCGCCAGGAGCTGTGATTCGACCACCCAACATATCACCAGAGGTGCCCATCAGCCTAACAATTTTGTAGCAATGAAATAACGGTGAACGTAGAAGACTTGACGAGGGAAGGACAAACTGGATGCGGACGAGTAAACAACTGGAAGCTGACGAGATACATGTGCAATAGTTAGGTATAAATATATTTGCTCCAGAGTTTGGAGCAGAACTCTACTCAGGTTGTGGGACTGACAACCTTAAAAACGTCTTCGAGGGTCAGGGACTGATTACATAGTCATTACAGGTCAACTGTTTCTGCTGCCACCTCCATATTCGACTGAAGAAGGCTACTGTGTAGGCGAAACGTTTCGGAATAGATACCTAACTGTTGCACACGTGTCTTAACTCGTCGGAATTTCATACCATTATCAGATTCACACCTGAAAAAGACAAATGAGTCACAAGGAGTAAAGGCAGACTTCAAACGCATCTTTAAGAACAGATATGACAGCCTCCTGCGAGACTGAGTTCGATGAGGGATAAAGAGATATGGCCAGGAGCTAAAACTCAACCCCCCGCAACCACAACCAGGCGAGTAAATAACTAATGAAACCTTAAAATACGTATTCGACTATAAGCTCGACTCGCGTGAATACAAATAGGAAATTACACACACTCGCGAGCGCGATTGATTGGCCCTTACAGTGCCACGGTGCCTCGCAAGAAGCTGAGCTGTGCTGCCATTATTCTTAGCTTTCTCAACTCTTACGAGGAACTGATACGCGGAAAGCCCAGGTGCAGATCACTCCACACATACACACACTCACGCAAACACACGCACGCAAACACACGCACGCAAACACACGCACGCAAACACACGCACGGACAGGAGCTGTGAATTGACAATTGCAACCATATGGGTGACACACACACACACACACACACACACAGGGTTGCACTGACAGAATAAAACAGTACAATCTTAGCAAATTCGTCACAATTAATGACATTTGTGAACTGTTCCAGGCAGGGCATTGACCCAGCCAAAATATTGTTCCAGCTACAGTACTGTTCCAGTTACAGCATTGGTCCAGACAATACTGTTCCAGCCACAGTCTTGCTCCAGACAATACTGTTCCATCCCAGTACCGTTCTAGCCACAGTACTGATCTAGCCACAGTACTGTTCAAGCCACAGTACTGTTCCATCCACGTTACTGTTCCAGCCGCGATACTGGCTCAGCCACATTATTATTCCCGATAAAGTACTGTTT
The DNA here is from genome assembly GCA_009830355.1 of Cherax destructor. NCBI lineage: Eukaryota > Metazoa > Arthropoda > Malacostraca > Decapoda > Parastacidae > Cherax > Cherax destructor. The sequence goes on along the minus strand of WNWK01001434.1, from coordinate 265,366 downwards.
TAGCCCCGATATTGTTATAATCACGGTATCGGTCCAGCCACGGTAGTGTTGCATCCACAATATTATTCCAAGTACAGTACTGTTTCGGTCACAATATTGTTCCAGCCAAGGTACTATTTCAGCCACAATATTATTTCAGAAACAGTACTGTTCTAGCCACGATACTGGTCCAGCCACGATACTGGTCCAGCCACGATACTGGTCCTGCCACGATACTGGTGCAGCCACGATACTGGTGCAGCCACGATACTGGTGCAGCCACGATACTGGTGCAGCCACGATACTGGTGCAGCCACGATACTGGTGCAGCCACGATACTGGTGCAGCCACGATACTGGTGCAGCCACGATACTGATCCAGCCACGATACTGGTGCAGCCACGATACTGGTCCAGCCACGATACTGGTCCAGCCACGATACTGGTCCAGCCACGATACTGGTCCAGCCACGATACTGGTACAGCCACGATACTGGTGCAGCCACGATACTGGTGCAGCCACGATACTGGTGCAGCCACGATACTGGTGCAGCCACGATACTGGTGCAGCCACGATACTGGTGCAGCCACGATACGTGCAGCCACGATCTGGTCAGCCACGATACTGGTCCAGCCACGATACTGGTCCAGCCACGATACTGGTCCAGCCACGATACTGGTCCAGCCACGATACTGGTCCAGCCACGATACTGGTCCAGCCACGATACTGGTCCAGCCACGATACTGGTCCAGCCACGATACTGGTCCACCCACGATACTGGTCCACCCACGATACTGGTCCACCCACGATACTGGTCCAGCCACGGTATTGCGACTTTCATTATTCTACTCTGAAGAAAATTTATAACCAATTTATCAATTTTCTTTAATCATACTAAAAAATAGAGATTTTCATAACAGTTATTGTACAGCGTTTAATAATGCGTTAAAAAGTTGACAGAATAAACGTGCGTTGACGTAACGTCAAACTGGCTAAAGCAGCGAGACCCGGTGATGTACCCGGAAGCGGGGGCGTTGACCCCCGAAACACCCTCCAAGTGACAAGGACAAAATATATTTTAATTGAGGATTTTGACTATAAAAACTGGGCAGTTTATATATATCTAGAACAGCAAATAAATGGCCATTTAAAATTTCTAAATGTAATGACCGGTTTTTTTTGGGTATCCATGAAATATATAATAGTAACAGAAAGCATCAGCCAACACTAGACTTAGTGAAGAACACAATGACGCAGTACCGTGACTGGAATACACAACCCACACATAGGAGCTAAGGACGACGTTTCGGTCCGACTTGGACTTTGTAAATGGTCCAAGTTGGGCCGAAACGTCGTCGTAGGCTCCTGTGTGCGGGTTGTGTGTGTATTGCTAGAGTTAGTGTTTACTAAAACAGAAGTAGTTTACAGCATTAACTATCTAAAGCCACTTGGACAGAATGGTCATGTTAATTGACTGTCCTGTTAATTCTCGTTACAATAATTGCATATAATTCGGGCAGGATGAGGAATTATACAGGTGTGCAGCATCTGTTCCTATCTGAAGATGTTTCGCCCACCAGAGACTCTTTTCAACACAGCTGTTACATGAAGACACTCTTTGTATATCAACTTTGTATTGAATTAATAAAGCCACTAGTGGGCGAAACGTCTTCACAAAGAAACCCAGATGTTACACACCTGTCTAATTCCTCAATGGTGTTAAATACGACATAAGTAACGAAAAAAAATCAGATAAAACAATATAAATCATTGTCAAACTTATGAAAATAATCGAAAATAACTCTACAAACGACTTAAATAATTTATACAACCGCTCTTAAAACATAAATAATAATGTAATAAAAAATAATACTAGACAAAACAATAAATAATAATTGGATGCAATGTGCTGTTGATTTACGAAAAAAAAATAGAAAGAATTTGAAGCAATAGATGAAAAAAAGTCAATACAAATATTTACCAGAGATTCCCAGAGGCCAGAAATGAATATGCAAATGCAAGAAGGAAAGAAATTTTGACAAAGAAACAGTGGATAAGAGCAATTCAGAATCATTAAAAAAAATGTGAATATTAAAGACAAAATACAAATATAAATTGTGGGAATAAGACACACATGCATAATTAAGATATTTATTCAATGTTTTTATTGTGTAAGGATCTTATTCCCACAACAATAATAATGTTAATAATCTTAAAACTAATAACAATAACAATGTTAATAATAATAATGTTAATAATAATAATAATAATGTTAATAATAATAATAACAACAATGTTAATAATAATAATAATGTTAATAATAATAATAATAATGTTAATAATAATAATAATAATGTTAATAATAATAATAATAATGTTAATAATAATAACAATGTTTATAATAATAATAATGTTTATAATAATAATAACAATGTTTATAATAATAATAACAATGTTTATAATAATAATAACAATGTTTATAATAATAATAACAATGTTTATAATAATAACAATGTTTATAATAATAATAACAATGTTTATAATAATAATAGCAATGTTTATAATAATAACAATGTTTATAATAATAATAACAATGTTTATAATAATAATAACAATGTTTATAATAATAACAATGTTTATAATAATAATAACAATGTTTATAATAATAATAATAACAATGTTAATAATAATAATAATACTAGCGTAAATAATAATAATAACGTTAATAATAATAATAACAATGTTAATATTAATAACAATTGTATTAATAATAATATTAAAATAATAATGAATTGTATTATTCTTAACCACATTTTTTTAATAAATTCACAAACTTTAGACAAGACAAATGCAACAACGATGAGGAAATACAATGAAGTTTATATGGCAGAGTGACAGTATGATCACTATGATCATTAATTATGATCATTAATTATGATCATTAATTATGGTGAGCGAAAATGAGTTGTAAACGTGTTTCGTATTAAACCAAGAGTTTCAAGAGTGAATATAATAATGGTTTACAATACCTACAAGTCAAAATAAAAAGGCACAATAAATGGTACAAGTCGGGTCGAAACATCGTCGCAGAATTGTTTTTTACTATTCTGAAAGTTTGAGAAAGGTTTCCCCAGATGTAGGGGGATCTGAATCCCAGGAAGATAGGTTCAGATGAAGGATACTGAAATACAAGAGGCAGCAAAGGAATTACTTCTGGGTACTGACAAGAGGAACACAATACCAACCAGTTGGTATACAACACTGGGTCTTAATTGAGTGTTCAGAAAATTTAAGCTATATTGGCAGATGAAAAATGGCCCAAGTGTGCGAACTAAAGGCAATTATTCAGTTTCTGAGGTTCGATTCCCGGACGGGTGAAAACGCTGGATATGTTTGCTTACACCTGCTGTCCCTGATCACCTAGCAGTAAGTAGGTACCTGGGTGTTAGTCGACTCTCCTGAGTAGCATCCTGGGGGACAAGATGGCGCACTGACTTTCTTGGGTTATCCTTGATGGCTAACCCTCCGGGGTTAAAAAATCCGGACAAAATCTTATCATATCTTCCCTGGGTGTTAGTCGACTGTTGTGGGTGGCATCCTGGGAGGTTGGCAGTATACCTCAGATAGAGCTGAACTTAGAAATGAGCTTAGGCAGGATAATAAAACTGACTTGTGCTAAAAAAAATCATGTATCCGAAATCCAGAAAACAATTACGACCACTAAGGAAATAATTCAAGAAAAAATGGATGGTTGATTTTATTTATCTAGAGGTTAAGAGAGCTTTTGACAGAGCTTCCCATGAGAAAGTAATTTGGAAAGAATGAAAGACAAATTATTGGAATAGATGAGAGGCTTTGAGGGGAAGATGCGAAGTTATAAGAGGAAAATGCGAAAGAGATGAGAAAGGAGATACCACAAGTGTTTGAAACAGGGAGAGATAAAGACAGGGAGAGACGAAGACAGTGAAAGATGAAGACAGTGAAAGATGAAGACAGTGAAAGATGAAGACAGTGAGAAATAAAGACAGAGATGAAGACAGTGAGAGATAGTGGAGACAGGGTGTTGTGTAGCAATAATTCACGCCTGTCGTTGATGTCCGCCTACCTGATTTTCGGCCTCTGGCCGTCTCTGCTCGCTCTCTCTCTCTCTCTCTCTCTCTCTCTCTCTCTCTCTCTCTCAGTATTGGCTAGACATTCTTTAAGTCGTGTTTTAGCAATAAAAGAAAGACGCGGAGGACCTTGGGGTTCCATCCAATTTAATTTAGTATGATGGCAAATGTCAAGCAATATTTGCTGTCTCCTCTCTCCCTCCCTCCCTCATCTCTCTCGCTTTATATCTCTATCTCATTCTCTCTCACTTAGAGTTTGTGTATGTCTCTTACTCTGTTGTTGCAGTTCAATTTCTCTGTTGTTCTGTTGTTCTGTTTCCCTAACTTTCCTGTTTCTGTTATTCTATTTCTCTTATATTTCTTATTCTATTTCTATTTGTTTTTTATTTATGTTGTTCTCTTTTTGTGTTGTTCTAATTCTATGTTATCTTCTTCTTTCTCTGTTCTCTTCCTGTCTCTAATAATTCTGTTATTCTATTTATTTCCCTGCTCTATTTCTGTTTCCGTTACTCTCTCACTCTCACTCCCTCACTCTCCCTCACTGTTGCTTCTCTATATTTGTATCTGTTGCTCCCACGTCTGTTTTACTATTACTTTTTTCCGTCTCCTATACTCTTCATTATTTTCACCTTCCGTTTGTCTGTTATTGTTTGTCTCTTGCTCTCCGTTTATCTGTCACTGTTATCGTCTCTCCAAAACATTAATATTTTCTTTGTGTCTTGTCACGGAGAATTTATGTTCGCCTCTCGCTTTTTTTTTTTCTGTTTCGTCCGGATTTTCTATTTTCCGTTTTTTCCTGTTTTCGTCAGTTTCATCTATTCTATGGTTGCTTCGTTTTGTTTTCGGTTTTGTGTGTTTCGTCCGATTTTTTTCATTCCGCCGTCTCGTCCGGTTTTTCAATTCTTTGTCGTCCGGTTTTTCAATTCTCTTCCGTCCGGTTTTTTTCCTCTTTCGTGCGGTTTTTCAATTCTCTTTCGTCCGGTTTTCATTTCTATGTTTCCTATGTTTTTTTTTCAGAAGTTGGCATTTCTTGTCCCCCTCTCTCATTCAGTTCCTTAATTTTCCTCTCATCAACTCTCTCCGTTCTCTCTCTCTCTCTCCCCCAAATATTGAACCACTAATACCAGCTACGTTAATTAAGACTGTTCCCTCACTAAACCACCACTGTAGTTACCTTCAGTGGCAATGCCACCTTCCACCCACTGGAAGCTAATTTAGCAGGACGACAAGAGGTGTGTATGGGCAAGTAGTTCACACCGAGGCTATCTGCTAGATACTATTTCTCTCTTGATTCAGGACTATCGTGTTATCTAGGCGTACGAGTCAGGGATAGCTTCCTAGATTTGCAGCTGTCACCAACTGGAAGCTAATACTACAGGTAAAGCTAGTCGAGAATAGAAGCTAGGTGTGTTAGAAAGAAATGTTAGAACGAGTACTAATGCTGTATTTGTCAAGTATACGACAATTAGATAGTAGTCTTCAAATCTGATAATGATAATAATAATAATAATAATAATAATATTATTATTATTATTATTATTGTACAGTCAGAATACCATATATCTTAAGAATCTATTGTACACGTCGTATATTTTTTTAAATAAGTTAAACGTTAAAAATTTAAGAGAAATGGGCCAAAATTTTATTTTGTTGCATATATCGACGAATCAGAGCGATTTGAAGCTAAACCCGTTTGGGTCTTATATTTGATATTTATGACTCACGAAATCGTAATGACACGATTATAAACAAACCATACCACGGGCGGGGATAGAACTCGTGGCGAGCGAGTAGTAAAACTCCAGGCCAGCTCCATGAGTTCAAACCCCACCCGTGGTAAAAGCTTATTTTATAATTATAGTGTATTGATGAGTCAAACTTCACGACAGTTGTGTCGAATTTTAATTTGCCTTAAAGACAATTTTATATAAAGACTGTGAGAAACTGTAACAACAAGGGAGGTGTTACCCAGGTATAGCCGAGGCTGGGCATGTGTAGTGTGGGTGTGAATCCTCCACGCTGGCTAGGATACGATGTTTCTTAGCACCCACACACATTCTTTCACGATACTGTCATACCTACACAAGCTGTGTGTGTGTGTGTGTGTGTGTCTGTCTGTGTGTTTACATGCTGGCGCGCGTGCGCAAATATTACCGAAATATCTCTGTTTACAATCTCATGTAATTTTCCCCTTCAGCCCCCAAAATGAAAATCTCAGGGGAAAACCTTTCCAGCTTCATCCTTCCCGTCCCCCATTCTCCTCTCCAATTTCTTCCTCCTCCCCATCTACGTCCTCCCCTTCATTGCACATTGCCTGACGGACACTAAACACTTCAATTTCGTGTTGAAAAGAGAAACACAATGATCTTCGACATATTCACTCTTAAATAAATACTATGATTACACTCAGTACTTGTTATTATATTAATAGTTATCATACTAATGCTGTTATCATACTAATATAGTTATACTTATGCTGTTATCATACAAATGCAGTTATACTAATGTAATTATACTAATGCAGTTACCATACTAATGTTATCATACAAATGTAATTATAGTAATGCTTTTATCATACGAATACTACTATAATAATGTTAGGACCGTTATCATACAGTTATCACACTAATACAACTATCATGTTGATAAGTTTATCATATTAACGATGCTATGCCAAAACTGTTATCATGTTCACATTTATCATACACTTGTACCATGCTTGCACACTTATGCTCACAGACTCCTTATCCACACACACTTATCATGCTCACACACTTGTATCATGCTCACATACTTATCCACCTACACTTGTATCATACTCACACACTTATGCTTCATTATCTGCATTAACAACTTGAGGCACTTTAATTAAGCAGTATGTTTTAATATTGGTTTAAAACTGCGACAGTTTTGGCTTGTTGGCGTGTTGAGAGTTTGAGAGAATCTTGAGAGCTCAAGAACATTCAAGACCATCTTGAGAGCGTGACTAAGAGCATCAAGATCTTAGAGATCATCCAGAGAGATCTCAAGAACTTTCTGAGGGCATCCCTGGAGTATTTTGACAGCCTTCTGTACAACAACAACTACAAGTATTATCTGTCTATATCATTGTCAACAATAATATTAATAATAGTAATAATAATAATTATACTACTACTACTACTACTACTAATAATAATAATAATAATATGAATAATAATAAATAATAAAATAATAAAAAAACCAAGTCCGAAAAACTCGCTAAAAAAAATCTCATACAATTCTAAGAATAATGTAACTCGTAAGAGTGACACAAAGTGCCGTGTAAACAAAAGGAACTGTGCCAGATGGGATGGTGGTGGCGCCCCGTTCTTTCGCGGGAGTTTTTAATGCCTCTGCTGGATGTGTTTTAATTAGGGAGGGGAGAAGTGGTCTCCATTATGGACGCTAGTTCTCTCTGCCTCGCACTCTAACACGTACTGGGTTTTTTAATGCGAGGGAGGGAGGGAGGGAGGGAGGGAGAGGCAGACAGAGACGGATAAAGAGAAGCAAAGACAGGCAGAACGAAAGGCAGAGGTATATAGGCAGAAAGATACAGGCAGAGATATATAGGCAGAAAGATACAGGCAGAGATATATAGGCAGAAAGATACAGGCAGAGATATATAGGCAGAAAGATACAGGCAGAGAGGCAGAGAAATAGACTGGCACATAGAGGGCAGAGAAAGCTAGCGGGAGAGAGAGAGAGACAGAAACAGAATTAGAGAAATGTGTGGAAAGAGAAAAACATTTGATCTACCTTCCGTCTATCCCTTCATGTTCCCAGATATCAACTGTATACCATGGCTCAGTCCCAGACCAGTCCACCTGGCCAGTCACTGATGATCAAGTCAGAAAGTCAATCCTACTGTAGGAATGACTTTGCGAAACTTAAGTTCACTAAACTTACCAAGTTAGTAATTTAAGTCACTTTACAGAAAAAAATGGTGTTAAATACCCTTTCACCCCTTTATACCACTGAAAGGCTCGTACGGTTTTAGTGCTTTTTGGAGAATGTGATGCAGAAACACTTATACAATACACGACAATCCTCAATCTAGAGGAAATTAGTTGTTCTCAGGTCCAGCTATGTTCTCATGAACTCTCAGATACACGTAACACAGTAATCTCTCTTAAAAAGCTTGTCTATACAGATTTTTTGTAAATACGATTGATAAAAAGAATATTTAAAATTGACCAGCATGTGAAAAGGCCTTTATAGCAGGTGCTGTTCAGTTTTCGATGGCCTTTTACAATAACATTTGCAAAATATCTCAATATATAAAAAACATCCTCCTAAGAGTGTTTAACGATTATTATTAACTGATGATGGGTCGAGCCTTCATCACACCTAAAGATGAATGACACTCGGGTTTAGCTCTTCGTTAAATTCAATTCTTTGATCTTTTCGGTGTTCGTAGGCCTTTTCCTGGAGGGTTAAACCAACATGTTTTATTAAGAGCGAGGAACGACGCGATCCTTAGTCTGTGGACCTCGGTCCACAGGTCCACGTGACAGGTGCAGAGGCGACAGGAACAGGTGTAGAGGCGTCAGAAACAGGTGTAGAAGTAGTAGAAACAGGTGTAGAAGTAGTAGAAACAGGTGTAGAAGTAGTAGAAACAGGTGTAGAAGTAGTAGAAACAGGTGTAGAAGTAGTAGAAACAGGTGTAGAAGTAGTAGAAACAGGTGTAGAAGTAGTAGAAACAGGTGTAGAAGTAGTAGAAACAGGTGTAGAAGTAGTAGAAACAGGTGTAGAAATAGTAGAAACAGGTGTAGAAATAGTAGAAACAGGTGTAGAAATAGTAGAAACAGGTGTAGAAGTAGTGGAAACAGGTGTAGAAGTAGTGGAAACAGGTGTAGAAGTAGTAGAAACAGGTGTATAAGTAGTAGAAACAGGTGTAGAAATAGTAGAAACAGGTGTAGAAATAGTAGAAACAGGTGTAGAAATAGTAGAAACAGGTGTAGAAATAGTAGAAACAGGTGTAGAAATAGTAGAAACAGGTGTAGAAGTAGTAGAAACAGGTGTAGAAGTAGTGGAAACAGGTGTAGAAGTAGTAGAAACAGGTGTAGAAGTAGTAGAAACAGGTGTAGAAGTAGTAGAAACAGGTGTAGAAATAGTAGAAACAGGTGTAGAAGTAGTAGAAACAGGTGTAGAAGTAGTAGAAACAGGTGTAGAAATAGTAGAAACAGGTGTAGAAATAGTAGAAACAGGTGTAGAAGTAGTAGAAACAGGTGTAGAAGTAGTAGAAACAGGTGTAGAAATAGTAGAAACAGGTGTAGAAGTAGTAGAAACAGGTGTAGAAGTAGTAGAAACAGGTGTAGAAGTAGTAGAAACAGGTGTAGAAATAGTAGAAACAGGTGTAGAAGTAGTAGAAACAGGTGTAGATAGTAAACAGGTTAGAAATAGTAGAAACAGGTGTAGAAGTAGTAGAAACAGGTGTAGAAGTAGTAGAAACAGGTGTGAATAGTAGAAACAGGTGTAAAAAGTAGTAGAAACAGGTGTAGAAGTAGTAGAAACAGGTGTAGAAGTAGTAGAAACAGGTGTAGAAATAGTAGAAACAGGTGTAGAAGTAGTAGAAACAGGTGTAGAAGTAGTAGAAACAGGTGTAGAAGTAGTAGAAACAGGTGTAGAAGTAGTAGAAACAGGTGTAGAAGTAGTAGAAACAGGTGTAGAAGTAGTAGAAACAGGTGTAGAAGTAGTAGAAACAGGTGTAGAAGTAGTAGAAACAGGTGTAGAAGTAGTAGAAACAGGTGTAGAAGTAGTAGAAACAGGTGTAGAAGTAGTAGAAACAGGTGTAGAAGTAGTAGAAACAGGTGTAGAAAGTAGTAGAAACAGGTGTAGAAGTAGTAGAAACAGGTGTAGAAGTAGTAGAAACAGGTGTAGAAGTAGTAGAAACAGGTGTAGAAGTAGTAGAAACAGGTGTAGAAAGTAGTAGAAACAGGTGTAGAAATAGTAGAAACAGGTGTAGAATAGTAGAAACAGGTGTAGAAGTAGTAGAAACAGGTGTAGAAGTAGTAGAAACAGGTGTAGAAGTAGTAGAAACAGGTGTAGAAGTAGTAGAAACAGGTGTAGAAGTAGTAGAAACAGGTGTAGAAGTAGTAGAAACAGGTGTAGAAGTAGTAGAAACAGGTGTAGAAGTAGTAGAAACAGGTGTAGAAGTAGTAGAAACAGGTGTAGAAGTAGTAGAAACAGGTGTAGAAGTAGTAGAAACAGGTGTAGAAGTAGTAGAAACAGGTGTAGAAGTAGTAGAAACAGGTGTAGAAGTAGTAGAAACAGGTGTAGAAGTAGTAGAAACAGGTGTAGAAGTAGTAGAAACAGGTGTAGAAGTAGTAGAAACAGGTGTAGAAGTAGTAGAAACAGGTGTAGAAGTAGTAGAAACAGGTGTAGAAGTAGTAGAAACAGGTGTAGAAGTAGTAGAAACAGGTGTAGAAGTAGTAGAAACAGGTGTAGAAGTAGTAGAAACAGGTGTAGAAGTAGTAGAAACAGGTGTAGAAATAGTAGAAACAGGTGTAGAAGTAGTAGAAACAGGTGTAGAAGTAGTAGAAACAGGTGTAGAAGTAGTAGAAACAGGTGTAGAAGTAGTAGAAACAGGTGTAGAAGTAGTAGAAACAGGTGTAGAAACAGGTGTAAGTAGAAACAGGTGTAGAAGTAGTAGAAACAGGTGGAGAAGTAGTAGAAACAGGTGTAGAAGTAGTAGAAACAGGTGGAGAAGTATTAGTAACAGGTGGAGAAGTATTAGTAACAGGTGGAGAAGTATTAGTAACAGGTGGAGAAGTATTAGTAACAGGTGGAGAAGTATTAGTAACAGGTGGAGAAGTATTAGTAACAGGTGGAGAAGTATTAGTAACAGATTGAGAAGTATTAGTAACAGGTGGAGAAGTATTAGTAACAGGTGGAGAAGTATTAGTAACAGGTGGAGAAGTATTAGTAACAGGTGGAGAAGTATTAGTAACAGGTGGAGAAGTATTAGTAACAGGTGGAGAAGTATTAGTAACAGGTGGAGAAGTATTAGTAACAGGTGGAGAAGTATTAGTAACAGGTGGAGAAGTATTAGTAACAGGTGGAGAAGTATTAGTAACAGGTGGAGAAGTATTAGTAACAGGTGGAGAAGTATTAGTAACAGGTGGAGAAGTATTAGTAACAGGTGGAGAAGTATTAGTAACAGGTGGAGAAGTATTAGTAACAGGTGGAGAAGTATTAGTAACAGGTGGAGAAGTATTAGTAACCGGTGGAGAGGCGGCAGGAACAAGCGTCTTGCTCTGCCAGTGCCAGTGTAGTCCTGCATGTTGCCATTATTGTGATGGTGCGTGTTTAGAGATCATTCTTTATATCTCTATTCCAGCATATCCAATATGTGTTGCTCTGTCTTAAAATGTTTTTTTTTTTTTTTTTAGAGAAACAGATGTACTCACCTAATTGTACTCACCTAATTGTGGTTGCAGGGGTCGAGACTCAGCTCCTGGCCCCGCCTCTGCACTGTCCGCTACTGCGTCTCTGCTCTCCCTGCTCCGTGAGCTCTATCATACCTTGTCTTAAAACTATGTATGGTTCCCGCCTCCACTATATCGTTCGCTAAACTATTCCACTTCCTAACTACTCTATGGCTGAAGAATTGCTTCCTAACATCCCTCTGACTCATCTGAGTCTTCAGCTTCCAGTTGTGTCCCCTTGTTTCTGTGTTTCCTCTCTGGAACATCCTGTCACTATCTACCTTGTCGATTCCCCGCAGTATTTTGTATGTCGTTATCATGTCTCCTCTAACCCTTCTGTCCTCCAGTGTTGTTAGTCCTATTTGTGTGTGTGTGTGTGTCCATAGTATAAATAAGGCTTATAATAAAGTTTGCAAATTTCCGGGAATGGTTTCTAGACTGCAACATTCCTCCCATAACACCATTGGACTTTAAAGTCCAATGGTGTTATGTCAGTAATGTTGCAATATTGACAGTCTGTTTTACTATGCATGTAAATCCCATGATCATGTCAGTAATGTTGCAATGCTGGCGGATTCTGATTTACATTCATGTAAATCTCACTCAGGTTGTCAATCTTTAGTCTATTTAAGGATGAAAGGAACCTGCTGACATCAGCTTCAATAATAACTTACAAAATTCTCTGAAAATTTGACCACATGGTGTGACTATTATATTATTCGTGGAGAAAAGTTTCCTCAGGTATGATAACTGTGGGAGTTATCATACTTGTTCTCCATTCACAAATCACCTAATCCAAATCCTCACCTGACCGGATGAAGTACAAAAGGTACTCACAAAATCGTAATGACGCGATTGCAAACGAATCACATAACTGGTGGGGCTCGAACTCGTGGCAAATGAATCCTAAAACTCACAAGCCATTGCGTTAACCACTTGACCAGCTGGCTCTAATAAGATTCATCCAACTATATTTCTGTACACCACAGGGAGGTTAACCTCCCTGTGTATAGAAACATACCTAGCTAGACGACTCATATTAGAGCCAGGTGGCCCAGTAGTTAACCCACTGGCCTGTGAGACTTATTTGCCATGGGTTCGATTCCTACCCTTTCTGTAATTTAAACAGGTGTTGTACACGTTTCCTGTATAACTTTATGAAACTCTCAACGACGAAAAAGGTATTGTAATAATGTCCTCTTCCTCCCGAGGCTCTGTATTTGAATCTGGGATGGCGTCCACCGTAGAGTTTAACAGATATTAAGGTGAATTATGAGTTGTTTGTGAGAGTATCTGAGCCTGAGATTTATATTCATTAGTTCACTCTATAAGTCTTGATGCTGAAGGGTTCTTGATGTTAGGAATTGGATCTACTCCCCTTTTCCTCCGATCAAACCTGATTTTTTCACCTCGTATAGCTCTTGTTCCCAAGGTGTTGTTCGACCATAGAATTGATCAACATATATTCACCAATGTGTAATGGTCGTATCTTGTTTGTGTTCTTTTTGTTTCCTTCTAAAATACTCTCTTTACTGAGAGTTCTATAGTACTTTTTTAATTCGAGATGGTAGTCATGGCAGTGATGGTAGTGATGGTTTTAATATTTGTCAAGATATTTTTTTTTATAGAAGCAAAAGTGGAATGTTTAAACGTTGACTTCTCACTCACGGTTTTGTGTTAATGTGTCTTATGTGTTCTGAGGTTAAGTGCTGGCAAGACTGAAGCAAGGTCACGCAGGCATACTCATGGGACTACACACACACATGTGCATTGCACACACACACACATGCACGCGCGCACACGCACGCACACACACACACACCATCATATCAACATCTGCTGTTGCATCCTAACTTGGCCAAGTTAGAGTAATATTTTTTAATTACTAGTTTCCATAGTAACTTAGCAGCTTCTCCAATCACAACTCGGTACTGACAGCTGCCAAAGTTATGATTGGGTAATTCTCCAGACGTTATCAGGCACCTCCAGAGTTTCCCCAGGCAGGAATTTTTGGAAGAGAATTATTATTTTTCTTTTGCTTTAGTTTATAGTGCCATTGGTGGTGGTTTCTTACAGCTGATGTCACCATTGCTTCCGAGGTTGATTGGTTAATTAGGTTTAAAGCCTATTAACCACACGAAGGATCATTAGGGATGCATGTAACCTGTTCAGTCACAGTCAAGGATAACTTAATCTCTAAAATGGGGATTAAAATAAACTGTGTACATATACAACTGTTCCCTGGATATGAAAGCTGGTGTATTAACTTCTCATTTGTTGTGTAAGCTGGGACCTCGTGTGTTGGGGTGTCGTTGTATACACACACACACACACACACACAGAGACAAGATGTTCCAGAGAGGGGACACAGAAACAAGGGGTCATAATTGGAAGTTGAAGACTCCTATGAGTCAAAGGGATGTTAGGAAGTATTTCTTCAGTCATAGAGTTGTCAGGAAGTGGAATAGCTTAGAAAGCGACATAGTGGAGGCAGGAACCATACATAGTTTTAAGACTAGGTTTGATAAAGCTCATGGAGCAGGGAGAGAGAGGACCTAGTAGCAATCAGTGAAGAGGCGGGGCCAGGAGCTATGACTCGACCCCTGCAACCACAAATAGGTGAGTACAAATAGGTGAGTACACACACACACACGTGATGTAACTCTCAGTGTACATACACGACAGGTGTCTATCTTTGTCTATATACACCAAGAGGTGTGTGTGTGTATCATTGCTTATACAAACATTAAGGTGTGTACATAACTTAACAAGTGTATATACCCAGTTGTGTATTCCTATGTAAAGATGTATTTTTCAGTATACATATATATATAAAGAGTTGTGTGTGCTTATCTATATACACCGAGAAATCTCTCTCTTTCAGCAAAGGGATATACACATAGGAGTGCATCTCAGCATGAGGTATACACACAAGTGTTTATCTCTCAATGTGTATCAGCTGAGAATTTACTATAATCCTTATTTTAGAAATTGAAAGAGCCTGACTGGTGTTACAAAGGTGGCCAGCAGACTTTTAAATAGTCAGGACTCTTAGTCAACCTTGTTAAACACTGACAAAAACCCTAACTTCAGCAGAGGTCCTTTGGGCAGATAAATCATCACTGAATGGGGGAAAAACATCACTGAATGGGGGGACCTGTTGTATCCTAAAACTATAAACAATAAGACACTTTCGCAGTCACTGTATATCTTTGTTTACTCCGTAAATTGCCAAACATACATAATTTAGACATGATAAACAATAAAATTATTAAGTCCACAAGTCTTCGTAAGTTGATATCCTGGTCTACCAGCCTTCGACGGATAGGATCCTAGTAAAAATATAAAGGCACAATACCATGAGTGGAACAATTCACAAATAACTAGTGACGCAAGTGATTAGTTAATGGGGCAAGTCCCAACTCGTAATACGTGTCATTCTCCTGTGTGTAGGTTGTGAAAAGGCCCTGGTGATGGATGCTGGGATAGGAAGTGATGCAAATACCACCAATACCGGGAAAGAGGCTTAAATCTGGACTACTCAGCAGAGGGTGATGAAGAGTTACAAACCCTCTACTACATCGTCTTGACCTAGTCGCATGATACAGCAGTCCTTTCCTCCCATTAACGTTATTTTGGGTGTCTTTGTTGTTAAGGAGAGAAAACGTTTGCCCAGAATTTTTCCACATTCTACGACATCGCCTAGGCTTGAGTCCTAACAGTATTAGTGAGTACATGTCAAGCTGGTGGAAGTTTCAGTTGTTGCGAGGCAAAATGCACAATAAGAAAGCGGGGATATTGAATCTCACTTAGCAGGAACCTCACTAGAAATGGAAAAAAATGGGGAGCCGTCCATGCCAGACTATCCAGCTGAATATCTACGACTAAATGAGACAAAAGATAAATAATGAACTAAGGAAGCAAAATCAGTTACAATGGAGAAACTAGGTAAGAGAAACTTCATTATCTGGTGACCCTTAACTACTTCCCATCAATCACCAACAACTGATCCAGAACCATTTAATGCTGTCCTACTACTGTTCACTAAGAAAGCAGGAAGTCTTGTTATGGCTGAACATGGTATATATACGCGAAAGTATATAAAATAATTTTTCAGTCCAACCCAGATTCTTGTGATGGTCTTTGATCAACCTGTCTTTACACTTGCTAAATTTGTCCAATCATTCTTTCCAAACAACCTTGGAGATGAACATTTTGTAGTCATGGAGAACTTCACTTCAAAATCGTACCGTGGAAGATCAGTGAAGTTGTCTTGGATTTTTAATGGTTAATAAGAGCACCGTAATATTAGGTGTGGCATCCACTGGATGGCCGAATCATTCTGGAAGACATTCCATCTTATAAAGGCGAGTCACAGTTACCAAGTAACACTCCTGACTTTACCTCAGCATCTTCATAGTGCCTGGCCATTTTGGACCACCATTCTAGAAAATAAGAGGCTTGCCATGAAATTCATCTATGTACATCAGATCCGCTCGACCACTTCGGTTAATTACCAAGACCAATTCAGGTATCGCTCAAACCAGTTATTTGAACCACGGAGACCAATTCACGGAAGCTCTGAAATCAGTTTATGGAGCCTCTGACAGCAGTTCGTGTAACCTCGGACAGCAGTTTGTGGAACCTCGGACAGCAGTTTGTGGAACCTCGGACAGCAGTTTGTGGAACCTCGGACAGCAGTTCGTAGAGTTTCTGATAGCAGTTCGTGGAACCCTGGTTGAAGAACACTGGCCAAGCCAATCCATCACACCTCTGACCATCGATCCTCCCTCCCACTTGACGGCTTCTGATTACCCTTCTTCATTCTCCTCCCTTCCTTCGGCCTGTCATGCCCTCTTTCTCGTTTTTGACCTCTCATTTCATCATTTCTTCCCACAGCCTTTCTTCTGTTTCCTGGTCTTCTATACATCCCTTCACTTTTCCACTTGTTCCCAGAACTTCCAAATATTGGTAACTCCAGCCTTGCTAGGACGGAACCTTTCAAAACTGATAATTAACCCGTATGAGCCATACAGTGCCTGGGAAATTGTAAGCAATCGTGATGAGAGAGAAGAAAGAGATAGCTCTACGAAACATCACCATTCGCAGGTATCAAGGCGCCTCCCTTTAAGGACCGTAGCTACCCTTAGAATGCATCTTCATCGCCATGTTCCCACCTCAGGGTGATGGATTTCATGTCATGATGTCAACAACTTTAGTGTGTGGGGAGTATAGCGGAGAAATATGGCTAATTTGTGTTCCCACTAAGTAATGATTATATACAGATGCAGAAAGACTCAAAAAGGCACAATACTGTGACTGGAACAATACACAACACGCACACAGGAGAAAAACTTATGACGACGTTTCGGTCCAACTTAGACCATTAACTAGTCACGCACTGACAAACAAAGGTAAGGGAACCAGTACATATTTTGGCTCCCTTGTGGGTTATTTTTATACAGATGCAGCCTCTGGAACTATCTTGGGAATCTATTTTACAGTGACATAGTATTTTTAAGAACACTAGACCATGAGGACGTTAGGGTAATTGAGCCCTGCAGTAGGCCTACTGGCTCTTGCTGGGCAGGTCTTACTCTCACACAACCATTTTTTATAAGTTAGGTGACCAGAACCAGGAGACACTGTGCTGTTTCCTGACGAACCTAACACCTCCATGCAGATCAGAGCAGCAGTGGACTGCTGATTAAACCCAATTCCTCATATTAAAACAATTAAAGTTTTCTCCTACCTATGGAAAATGTTCTCTTCCATTTTCTCTTCCCCTCTTCCTTTCTCTCAACCTCTGCTTCCCCTCCCCTTTCTCTCTCACTCCCTTAACTCAACTTCTGCTCCTGTCCCCTTTCTCCCTAATTCTTGATCTCCCTCCTGTGCCCTCATATATCACCTCCCCAACAGTCATGTCCATATCAACTATATTACAAAATCAGTGACTTGGATAATTTATGCATATTAAACCTCTCGTTAGTTCAGAATAGTTAATTAGTCACAGCCCACAGGAAGGGACTCATTAAAGAGTAATTATATGTGATAATTATAAACATAATTACCCCCTGCACGCCGGAGTTGACAAGCAGTAAATAATACCATTGCAGGTAACAAGAGGCAAACTTCCAGTAATTCTTTTTAAAAGTCACATTATGAGCTCTTGTTATTTATGTGATAAGTCAAATAAAGAACTAGTTAATATTTTTTTCTCTAAATAGAGATTAAAAAATATTTGTAGAAGCACGAATTATAAATATATTATATATATATATATATATATATATATATATATATATATATATATATATATATATATATATATATATTATGTGTGTGGTGTGTGTGTGTGTTGTGTTGTGTGTGTGTTTTGTGTGTTGTGTTCGAAAATTTGTGTATACAGTAATTTGCAAAAATCATTCTGAACCTAACGAAAAATATATATTTCATTGTATTTTATTTAATTGTGAACTTATCTAAAATATATTTAGTTGGATTAGGCTCAGTTAAATTGCGCTTGTTATAATAAGGTTGGGTAAGTTTTCTAAGGTTATTTTGGTACAAAATTATTAATTTTTACATTAACATAAATGAAAAAATATATCTTAAAACGTATAAGAGAAAATGAGTTCTTGCTAATTTAATTTTTCTACATATTCGGCACATAATATATAAATATATATATATATATATATATATATATATATATATCACACATATAGTGTTACTCTATATAAATAGATTATACTGTGTTTGGACCAAGTCAGGCGCTGGAACAATGCTATAGGTACAAAGGCAGGGTAAAACAGAATGCCTTCAGTCCTTCAGACCAAAAGTAATAGGTTTCCACTGGCCTCGCGACATGTTGAACGTGGGTGGTGATGTAAACATCGCTGACTCGTGAATACTGCGTTTGTACATAGCAAATCGTTGTATATATGATGATAACAGCATCTTAGTTGTCATATTCGTTTTTGTTAACAAGTTGCTTGGAATAAATTCCAATATTGTCCTATTGACAGCACTGAAGAAACGATACAGAGTAACGTTTTTATCAGGACAATGTTTCACCCTGACTTGGTATGTCTCTAAGAGGGCAAAACGTCGTCCTAATAGAAGCTTGTTCTGTTGTGTGTTTGAATGTATGCTAGAAGCTGTGTGTGACAGACCTCTTGTGACTAACTTTGAGTGTTTTGTTGACAGAAGTTGTTGAAAGTAGAAAAATAAAACTAAAGTTTATTTGACCTGGTAATTGTTGAATAATCAGTCATGCAATGTTGCCAACATGACAACCATCACCAGTGTTACCAACATGACAACCAAACACCAGTGTTACCAACATGACAACCAAACACCAGTGTTACCAACATGACAACCACACACCAGTGTTACCAACATGACAACCAAACACCAGTGTTACCAACATGACAACCAAACACCAGTGTTACCAACATGACAACCAAACACCAGTGTTACCAACATGACAACCAACACCAGTGTTACCAACATGACAACCAAACACCAGTGTTACCAACATGACAACCAAACACCAGTGTTACCAACATGACAACCAAACACCAGTGCTACCAACATGACAACCATCACACCAGTGTTACCAACATGACAACCAACACCAGTGTTACCAACATGACAACCAACACCAGTGTTACCAACATGACAACCAACACCAGTGTTACCAACATGACAACCAACACCAGTGTTACCAACATGACAACCAAACACCAGTGTTCCCAACATATCAACCATCACCAGTGTTCCCAACATGACAACAATTACCAGTGTTCCCAACATAACAACCATCACCACTGTTGCCAACATGACAACCATCTCCAGTGTTACCAACAATAATCTCCAGTGTTACCAACATGACAACCAACACCAGTGTTACCAACAACCATCGCCAGTGTTAATATGACAACCAACACCTGTGTTACCAATATGACAACCAACACCTGTGTTACCAATATGACAACCAACACCTGTGTTACCAATATGACAACCAACACCTGTGTTACCAACATGGCAACCATCGCCAGTGTTACATACACCAGTGTTACCAACATAACCATCACCAGTGTTGCCAACATGACAACTAGCACTAGTGTTGCCAACATGACAACTAGCACTAGTGTTGCCAACATGACAACTAGCACTAGTGTTGCCAACATGACAACCATCACCAGTGTTACCAACATGGCAACCATCACCAGTGTTACCAACATGACAACCATCGCCAGTATCACCAACATGACAACCATCACCACTGTTACCAACATGACAACCAACAACAGTGTTACCAACATGGCAATCGTCACCAGTGTTACCAACATGACAACCATCACCAGTGTTGCCAGCACGACAACCAACACCAATGTTACCACCATGGAACCCAGTATTACCAACATGTCAACCAGCCCCAGTGTTACCACCCAGACACGAATCCTTTCAATTACATATAAAATCCCTCTGTCTCTCCCCAATGATAAAATACAAATATCTATAAAAAATAAACGTTAAATTTGAACAAAAACAATGCCAAATTTGAGTAAAAGAACAATAGATGTTTGTATCTTTTCTTTATTGCTAAAAAACTTTTTATTTGCTCACGGCGTTCAGGATTTTATTTCATGACAATTAATAAAGTTTTACTCCAATAATACAAATGGGAATATACACACCGAGAGGTGTATGTCTTACACTGAATATACACGGAGTTTTAGACGTATTTTAAGCTTTAAAGTATTCTTGACTGGTAGTTAACAGATGACATGTTACCTTAACCATCGTTAAGTAGATAGGTTTCAAACCCTCCCCCCCCAGTAACCAAGATCTTTTATCAAGTAGAGTTTTAAGTGGCAGGGAACAGCAACAACAGCAACTTTGGATATAATACAACAGCAGGATTTTTTTCCAATGAAAAAAGACACATTTGTTATCATGGGTAAACAGAAATGTTTGCTTTTGTTATAACTGTAAATCAACGTCAATAACATTAACTGTTATCACAGCAATAACACCAACCAAATTAATTAGCATATCTATAAAACAACAGCATTACTTTCCGTTTTCATAACTAAACCAACGGTAACTTATGACAGCAATAATGCAACGGCAACAAAATAAATTCTGTTATCCTATTTACAGAGCAACAGAAAAAAAATCCACTGTTATTACGTCTATAACTTAACAGAAGCAGTAGTAATTACTGCTACCACATCTATAAGTAAACAGAAACAGCCACTGTTAGCATAGCAATAAAATATAAAAACAGTATTTACCGAGAACTCCAGCTTCAGCATGAGAACCTCCTGTTATGGAAGCAATAACAGAGCAACAGAAACAACAGCTCATTCTCATTCTAGAGCAATAACAAAAGAGAAGGAATAAAAGTCATTATCATCAATTGTAAAATATCAAAGCTGCAACACAAGATTTATTTTAAACACAGTTGCAGGAGCAGCAATATTAGCTGCTGTTGTCATTGCAAATAACACAAAAGCAACAAGATTAACGCTAGTTATTACTGCTATGACACAGCAGCATCTGTTATAACAATATATCAACAAAAGTAACCCTAGTTATTACTGCAACAACATTAGCTATTGTTATTGCATCAAATAACGCAAAAATAATAACTTTTAATTATGTCTACTATAACGCCAGCAACAGCAATAACAGTTACTGTTATCATAGGAAAGATCACAAAGGCAACAAGAATAATTCTAGATATTACTACTTTAACACAACAGCAGTAACATCAACGGTAACATCAACACATTAACAGCAACGGTAACATCAACAGCATCAACAGTAGCTACACAATTAACAGCAGTAACAACAGCGGCAACAACAGCAGCAACGGCTACAGAAGTAACTGACAGAGGCAACAGCAGCAAAAGTAAGAACAGCTGTAACAGCAGCAGCAACAGCTAGTGCATACTTCACTCGCAACAGTAAAACAGCAAAGATAAACAGCCTTGGCTCCCAGCGTGGAAACGGTCATGATGACAACAAAAACAGCGGTGGCAACTACACACCGCTGGCCATCCTTCAGCACCTCAGCCTGCATAAAATGCTCTTCCAGGCTCCTTTTATATCCAAGACAGCGCTTGTTGCTTGCAATATTCCTCCCTTGCTGAGAACAATACCGCATTTCAGTCCCCATTCCCACCATTTCTACCCCATTCACCTCCCATGAAATATAAAATCATCATAGCTCTCTCGGATCAGTTATTTTTTTAGACTAGCGTAACGTTATCGTTAAAATTTCTAACGTTATCGGTTTTACGCTTACGGTAACTGCAATAATTTGATGTATTTTCTTCACTGAAGACATCAATAAGTTTTCTCCGAATTAGCACAGTGGAATCAGTATCTTTTTTTCATACCTTTCTCTATATTTAACACGAGTGTCGCAATAACAAGGTGTGGTAAGATTAGTCAGGAAACAGGACAAGTGTGTTCTGACGCGGGTCAGGAGCTGGAGCTTTTGGTCATCTGACCGAGGCCTTACACTGGCTTACCTGTCCACCACTTATTTAAATATATATATATATATATATATATATATATATATATATATATATATATATATATATATATATATTAATATGCATTTTGAAATTCTCATTGCAAATGGATTTACTAAGTGCATAAAAATACCCTGAATACGACTGCTATAATTCCTCTGCTAATATTGAAAATAACATACATAATTAAAACAAATATTACTTCATTAATCATAGTTCCGTTGGGATATATTAATTCAGAATATTATCTTAAAACATTTTCCATTTTAACACAATATATATATATATATATATATATATATATATATATATATATATATATATATATATGAAGTACACAGAGAAAAGCTTCTCGGTGTATACACACTGAGACATTCTCACTGTATATACACTGAGAGATACAACCCTCTCAATGTATATATATAATCGTCCCTATTATAATTGTAAATACGCAATTTAACAACAATGTCATATTAAACAAGAAACTTGTTTCACAATTATTTCGTATTTGAGTGCGGAAAAATCATATCTAAAAGGTTTAAATTATTTTAAGGTGTTCATGGTTTTATTTTAGATAATTATGCACAGTGTTCACTATATTTAGATTCACTGTACGTTTTCAACTAATACTGTTGTGTTAAAATAATGTGTGAGCCCCCTCCCTATCTTGCCCCTCCCCTCCTACCTGGTGGGGAAGGAGGGAGGGGGAAGGGAGGAAGAAAAGAGGAAAGGAAGGAGGGAAGGGAGGAGGGAAGGGAGGAAGGAAAGGGAGGAGGGAAGGGAGGAGGGAAGGGAGGAGGGAAGGGAGGAGGAAGGGAGGATGAAGGGAGGAGGAAGGGAAGAGGAAGGGAAGAGGAAGGGAAGAGGAAGGGAGGAGGAAGGGAAGAGGAAGGGAAGAGGAAGGGAAGAGGAAGGGAGGAGGAAGGGAAGAGGAAGGGAGGGAGGGAGGGAGGGAAGTAAGGAAGAGAAATTGCAACATTAGCCACTGTTATCATAGCTATAACAGGAACATTAACCACTGTTATCACAACTATAACTCCACTGACAATATTAACCAGGGTTGTCTTAGATACAACACAGCGAGAGGAAAAATAACTATTGTTATCTCTGATATTACACAACAAAAAACTTAAGTTATCACAGCCAAATCACATCGGCAGCAACAGAAACAGCAATACCAGCAGCAATAGCAACACAAACAGCAGTAACAGCAGCAGCGGTACACACACCCTTCACTCTCAACAGTAAAACAAGGTGGATAAACAACCTTGGCTCCCTGCGTGCAACCCGTCATGATGACAACAAACACCGCTGGCAACTACACACTGCTGGCCATCCTTCAGCACCTCCTCAGCCTGCACAAAATGCTGTTCCAGCCTGTGCTTCCTTTTTTTCTTCCGTGACAGCGCTTGTTGCGTGCAATTTACTGTTCCTTGCTGAGAACAATATTGCATTTCCTACCCCATTCCCCACATCTCTCCACCCACCCACCAGCACTCGCCCTCCCATGAAATATACAAGCAACACAAGACTTCCCGAGTGTTGACACGGTCCTAAGCGATATTATCCCACAAGTTTAAATCAGGCGACTGTTTCCATAAGACAAAGACTATCATTCTTACGTTTTTTTACAATATTTACGATAATTTAACATATTGTGTGTCTCAAACATACCTTTTCTTTTATACACTCAGAATGCTTTTATCTCTGTGTACTTCATATATTTTTGGCACCGATTGCTGACCACATTCTGAGGGGAACCGTGGCCGGTGATACATCAACACTACGCTTTTGTTGCTCTCTTTGCAACATTGCATAGCTCCTGATGACGCACTGAGAAGTGTGAAAGTACTTGAGCTAAAGATTACCACCACCGTTGGCTTGTCTTGCATAGTTAAGATCACCCGTCTACGATTGTTTGCATATATATATATATATATATATGCTAGGAATTCGCAAGAGCAGGCGAAATATTCACAAACACTGATCTCTGGCCGACGGAGACTCGAACCTACGAACCTCATGACAAGGTACGCAGTGCTTTACCGACCGATCGTTGTGTCGATGCATGCAGGGGATGAGATGAAAAGCTGTAAGCCTTCCTGCCTGAAAGCTGGCTGCCTTGGAATAACGTCTAGCGAAAGCTGGATGCCAAGGTATTGGACCAGTGTGGTACGGTCGGTAAAGCACTGCGTACCTTGTCATGAGGTTCGTAGGTTCGAGTCTCCGTCGGCCAGAGATCAGTGTTTATATATATATATATATATATTTTTTTTTTTTTTATACACATCGGCCGATTCCCACCAAGGCAGGGTGGCCCGAAAAGAAAAACTTTCATCATCATTCACTCCATCACTGTCTTGCCAGAAGGGTGCTTTACACTACAGTTATAAAACTGCAACATTTACACCCCTCCTTCAGAGTGCCGGCACTGTACTTCCCATCTCCAGAACTCAAGTCCGGCCTGCCGGTTTCCTGAATCCCTTCATAAATGTTACTTTGCTCACACTCCAACAGCACGTCAAGTATTAAAACCATTTGTCTCCATTCACTCCTATCAAATACGCTCACACATGCTTGCTGGAAATCCAAGCCCTCGCACACAAAACTTCCTTTACCCCTCCCTCCAACCTTTCCTAGGCCGACCCCTACCCCGCCTTCCCTCCACTACAGATTTATACACTCTCGAAGTCACTCTGTCTCGTTCCATTCTCTCTACATGTCCAAACCACCTCAACAACCCCTCCTCAGCTCTCTGGACAATCGTTTTGGTAATCCCGCACCTCCTCCTAATTTCCAAACTCCGAATTCTCTGCATTATATTCACACCACACATTGACCTCAGACATGACATCTCCACTGCCTCCAGCCTTCTCCTCGTTGCAACATTCATCACCCATGCTTCACACCCATATAAGAGCGTTGGTATAACTATACTCTCATACATTCCCTCTTTACTTCCATGGACAAGGTTCTTTGTCTCCAGACTCCGAAGTGCTCCACTCACCCTTTTCCCTCATCAATTCTATGATTCACCTCATCCTTCATAGACCCATCCGCCGACATGTCCACTCCCAAATATCTGAATACATTCACCTCCTCCATACTCTCTCCCTCCAATCTGATATCCAATCTTTCGTCACCTATTCTTTTTGTTATCCTCATCACCTTACTCTTTCCTATATTCACTTTCAATTTTCTTCTTTTACACACCCTACCAAATTCATCCACCAACCTCTGCAGCTTCTCTTCAGAATCTCCCAAAAGCACAGTGTCATCAGCAAAAGCAACTGTGACAACTCCCACTTTGTATTTGCTTCTTTATCTTTTAGCCCAACACCTCTTGAAAAGACCCTCGCATTCACTTCTCTTACAACCCCATCTATAAATATATTGAACAACCACGGTGACATCACACATCCTTGTCTAAGGCCCACTTTTACTGGGAAATAGTCCCCTTCCCTCCTACACACTCTAACCTGAGCCTCACTATCCTCATAAAAACTCTTCACTGCTTTCAGTAACCTTCCTCCTATTCCATACACCTGCAACATCTGCCACATTGCCCCCTATCTACCCTATCATACGCCTTTTCCAAATCCATAAATGCCACAAAAACATCTTTACCCTTATCCAAATACTGTTCACCTATATGTTTCACTGTAAACACTTGGTCTACACACCCCTACCTTTCCTAAAGCCCCTTGTTCATCTGCTATCCTGCTTTCTGTTTTACTCTTAATTCTTTCAATAATAACTCTACCATACACTTTACCAGGTACACTCAACAGACTTATTCCCCTATAATTTTTGCACTCTCTTTTGTCCCCTTTGCCTTTATACAAAGGAACAATACACGCTCTCTGCCAATCCCTAGGTACCTTACCCTCTTCCATACATTTATTAAATAATAGCACCAACCACTCCAAAATTATATCCCCACCTGCTTTTAACATTTCTATCTTTATCCCATCAATCCCAGCTGCCTTACCCCCTTTCATTCTACCCACTGCCTCACGAACTTCCCTACACCCACAACTGGCTCTTTCACACTCCTACAAGATGTTATTCCTCCTTGCCCTACACACGAAATCACAGCTTCCCTGTCTTCATCAACATTTAACAAATCCTCAAAATATTCTCTCCATCTTCCCGATACCTCTAACTCTCCATTTAATAACTCTCCTCTCCTATTTTTAACTGTCAAATCCATTTGTTCTCTAGGCTTCCTCATCTTATTAATCTCATTCCAAAACTTTTTCTTATTTTCAACAAAATTTGCTGATAACATCTCACCCACTCTCTCATCTGCTCTCTTTTTACATTGCTTCACCACTCTTTTAACCTCTCTTTTTCTCTCCATATACTCTTCCCTCCTTGCATCACTTCTACTTTGTAAAAACCTCTCATATGCTAACTTTTTCTCCCTTACTACTCTCTTTACATCATCATTCCACCAATCGCTCCTCTTCCCTCCCGCACCCACTCGCCTGTAACCACAAACTTCTGCTGAACACTCTAACACTACATTTTTAAATCTACCCCATACATTTTCGACCCCATTGCCTACACTCTCACTAGCCCATCTATCCTCCAATAGTTGTTTATATCTTACCCTAACTGCCTCCTCTTTTAGTTTATAAACCTTCACCTCTCTTTTACTTACTGATTCTATTTTCCTTGTATCCCATCTACCTTTTACTCCCACTGTAGCTATAACTAAAAAGTGATCTGATATATCTGTAGCCCTCTATAAACATGTACATCCTGAAGTCTACTCAACAGTCTTTTATCTATCAATACATAGTCCAACAAACTACTGTCATTACGCCCTACATCATATCTTGTATACTTATTTATCCTCTTTTTCTTAAAATATGTATTACCTATAACTAAACCCCTTTCTATACAAAGTTCAATCAAAGGGCTCCCATTATCATTTACACCTGGCACCCCAAACTTACCTACTACACCCTCTCTGCATGTTTCTCCCACTTTAGCATTTAGGTCCCCTACCACAATTACTCTCTCATTTGGTTCAAAAGTTCCTATACATTCGCTTAACATCTCCCAAAATCTCTCTCTCCTCTACACTCCTCTCTTCTCCAGGTGCATACACGCTTATTATGACCCACTTTTCGCATCCGACCCTTATTTTAATCCACATAATCCTTGAATTTACACATTTATATTCCCTCTTTTCCTTCCATAACTGATCCTTCAACATTATTGCTACCCCTTCCTTAGCTCTAACTCTCTCAGATACTCCTGACTTAATCCCATTTATTTCTCCCCACTGAAACTCGCCTACCCCCTTCAGCTTTGTTTCGCTTAGGCCAGGACATCCAACTTCTTTTCATTCATAACATCGGCAATCATCTCTTTCTTATCATCCGCACTACATCCACGCACATTCAGACAACCCAATTTTATAAAGTTTTTCTTCTTCTCGTTTTTAGTAGATTTGTACAGGAGAAGGGGTTACTAGCCCATTGCTCCGGCATCTATATATATATATATATATATATATATATATATATATATATATATATATATATATGATCATTACAGCATTTAATATTTAACTAAATATTCAAAGGTAACTGTAATTAACGTGGTCATATTTACTTTAATTACGAGTGATTACTCTCGATAAACCAGAGAAATTAAAACATAAGAGTTATTATTATTAATATTTATTATTATATATTTAGTAAATATTTTGTTTTGTAATCTGTGTACACATACACCCTGCTACAGCATTCTGTAATTAATTCAGATTAAATTTCCAATGCGCTTAAAATTTAATAGGAAAATATCTGTCTCCCTCTCTTTCTTCTCCTATTCTCTCGCTTCTGTTCGTTTTTATTCTCTCTCTCTCTCTGTCTATTCCTTCCTTCTAATTAAATGTCATATAAATTCTACAAATCTGAACACTACCAGACGCATTTACACACAAAATATTAAATAACACACACAGACCAGTAAAACAAATTTATTCCAATAAAATTTATTCCAATCGCCAAATTTATTCCAAACACCAAATTTATTCCAAACACCAAATTTATTCCAAACATTAAATTTATTCCAAACACCCCTCCCCCTACATTGCCAAAATAAACTTAGCCTCTTCAATAAAAGTGCAAAGTGGAAGTTTATTCCTGGACAGCGTAGAGAAAAATTAATG
Organism: Cherax destructor; assembly: GCA_009830355.1. Lineage (NCBI taxonomy): Eukaryota > Metazoa > Arthropoda > Malacostraca > Decapoda > Parastacidae > Cherax > Cherax destructor. Next base: position 237,088 of record WNWK01001434.1, on the reverse strand, counting down.
AAATATTGGAGTGAATAATATCCAAGGAATATTTTTACCCCCCTGGTCGCGTGGAAAGCCGAGGGCCATTATAATAGTCTTGTTAATGATGGTAAATAGTGCTCGTTGACGAGAGTATAGTATACAAATGCTATTTGCTATTGAATGTTTGCTGCAATTGCGGATGTAATTTACTGGCAGAGTTATGGAGGGAGGGGGAAGGGAGGGAGGGAGGGGGAGAGGGAGAGAGAGTAAATCAGAGAACGTGGGAAAGATGAGGCAAAGCAGCAGTAACATCAGTAGCAAAATCATCAGCAACAGCAGCAAAATATGCAGGAAAAGCAGCAGGAACAGTATGCAACAGCAGAGCCAAAAGCAGCAACAACAACAGCGGTCACAGCAACAGTAGCAACAGCAACAAACAGGAACATTTCTCGTTTTGAATGAGTTTTTTAAGAAAATCCTGACACAGCCTTGAGAAGGCCGGCTGGCTCTTACCAGGCGTGAGCCGGACCACAGCCTGATCCTAAATAATGCATCATATTGCATGGTATTGCACTGGGAAGGTGAAATTTGTTCTTGGCTTGCTGCTGTTCTTGTCTGCCAGTGAAACAGGAGACGCGGAAATCTGAATGAATCGGCATTGCAATTACTACGATTATTATTGCTGCAACTGCTACTTCTGTTGCTATTATCTGCACACGTTTAAATATAACTATTACTACCGTTGCTAATACATTATTGCTATAATTACTACAACAATTACTACTGCTTCTGTTGCTGTTATTTGTACAAATTTCAATATAACTGTTACTACCGTTGCTAATATAACCATTATTACTGTTGCTGCTATAATCCTGTTGTGGCTACTAGTGTTACTACCACCACTGATAGTACTACTACCACCACTGATAGTACCATTACTGGTTTTAATGCGATTAAAACTATTACTAATAAAACTATCACTTTTATTACTATTGCTAATTTTACTGCAATTCTTACAACTATTATAACTACTACTACTATAACTACAACTATTATTACTATTGCATACTACTGCTGCTACTACTAACTGATACATTAACAAACTTTCATAAGTTCTTTTTATTCCTATTAATTAAAATTTATTTTTGCTAATAAATTTTAAGCCAATTTTTTTTTTAATTTGCTTATGTTGACATGAGATTTTTGAGTGAGGTTCAACTAATTGTTTGACATGAAGAGCTAAACCCAAGTGGGACACTTAGCAGAGTGTTGGTGAAGACTGATAAACATCAATCATTCCCACAGCAAGAATGATAAACGTCAATCATTCCTACACCAAGTGATTATATTATTATTATTATTATTATAGCACACTCAACGTATCCCGACGAAGTACAAGTGACCTGAAAAAAAACATTCACCGTCATTCATTCAATCACTACCTTCCCAGAAGCGTGCTGGCATCACAGCTCAGATAACCTGCCGTATTAAACATCCCCATTCCTCCTTCATAGTGTATGCACCGTACTTCCAGGACTCAAGTCTGGCTAAACGGTATCTCTGAATCCCTTCAAGTTCCCTAAACCACACGTCTACTCCTAACCCGTTCACACAAGTGTGTTGTATGTTCGACACCCTCTAGTATCTAGAGCCTCGACCCCGCCTCCCTCTAACCTCTTCTAGGACAACCCCTATTTCTTCCCTGTACCCCAAATTCAAACACCCTCGAGTCATTCCATTTTATCCCAATCTAAATGCGTAAACAACAATAACAAACCCTTTCCAACCCTCTGAATAATACTTTCTCTAACGACACACCTCATTCCAAGCTCCGAATTCTCTGCACAATATTCACACACACGAAGCCACGTTTTGAGGAAGTGCTAAGCCCGTAGAGGTTACAAAACACATTGGGAATGGGAGGCAATCTGGTTCGATCCAAAAACAAAGGGCCTGGAGTTTTAGGACGCCATGATCATGGGTTCAAACCCCGCCCGTTCCGTGGTTTGTTTATGTATCAGATTCCTTGAATCAAGGTGTCAGTTAAGAAGCACAACCAGTGACAAAAATTTTATCACCAATTTCAGTTTTGATTCCACTGCGGACTTCAAACCGAGAACAAAATATACAGATCAACGCTTTTTCCCCCATCATCGTCTCCATGTGGGATGGGTCCTAGAATAATTAAATTGTTTTAATGTCAATGAACAACCAATTTGTCCATTTGAAATATTTAGGATAGGCTTGACTGGGCTAGGCTAGTTTACGTTAGGCTAGACTAGATAGTTTAGGTTGTCCTATGCTAGGTTAAGCTAGTTTAGGTTAGGCTGTCCTATGCTAAGTTAAGCTAGTTTAGGTTAGGTTGTCCTATGCTAAGTTAAGGTTAACCAAGGCTCGGTTTTTTCTATCAGTAACAAAAATTTATCATTTATAACACCACTATGACAAGAAATGAAATATAAGATAAAGACGTCTAAAAGTTCTGAGACGAGAACAGAAAACAGAGAAATGTGAAAGTCAAACAATCACTATTTTAAGGCCTATTAAATAGTCACCCATTTGACTGTTTTAGCAACAGTGAAAAGATGTATTAAACGCCTGTTAATAAACAGAATGATCGGGAAATCTAACAGTGGTTCTTTATTCATGGACTTTACGATTTGAAGGGAAGAAACAGAAGGGTCACAGCTGGTGCTGTTGACGTAGACATCACAGAAATGCTGTCTGTGAAAACTCCCTAATGCAAGCCTCGTAGCCCAGTGGTACAGCGGTGGGCTTCCTACATACAAGGGCCACAGTTCGAGTCTTCATCCCTCTCTCTTCTATTTGAATGCTGTTTCCTTGAATGTGTATCCTGGCGACCTTTCACTCACTGTTGAGCTATACAAGTCAAGACTGAGCGAAACGTTGTGTGTGTGAAGAATTGTTCTGAAAACTCACTCACTTGCTTTCCTTCCTTCCTTCCTTTCCTCCTCTTCCTTCATATTCGGCAGCAGCGTTTGCCAGTCAAAACAGTCTACAAGAGCAGTCAACTGGAACCAGCATACGATATGCAGTATGCAATATTAAGACTCAGTTATTGGGTTACAATGCATATTGCAAAAAAAAAAATTATTAGTTTTTTGATAAAAAAAAAAGCCACAATTGTAAAAAAAAAAATGAATTCATTGGGTTTCATCAGTAAAGATTCTTTAGCTGTGACAAGTCTTTCGCTGTGACAAGTCTTTCGCTGTGACAAGTCTTTCGCTGTGACAAGTCTTTCGCTGTGACAAGTCTTTCGCTGTGACAAGTCTTTCGCTGTGACAAGTCTTTCGCTGTGACAAGTCTTTCGCTGTGACAAGTCTTTCGCTGTGACAAGTCTTTCGCTGTGACAAGTCTTTCCGACAAGTCTTCGCGTGACAAGTCTTTCGCTGTGACAAGTCTTTCCTGACAAGTCTTTCGCTGTGACAAGTCTTTCGCTGTGACAAGTCTTTCGCTGTGACAAGTCTTTCGCTGTGACAAGTCTTTCCCTGTGACAAGTCTTTCCCTGTGACAAGTCTTTCCCTGTGACAAGTCTTTCCCTGTGACAAGTCTTTCCCTGTGACAAGTCTTTCCCTGTGACAAGTCTTTCCCTGTGACAAGTCTTTCCCTGTGACAAGTCTTTCCCTGTGACAAGTCTTTCCCTGTGACAAGTCTTTCCCTGTGACAAGTCTTTCCCTGTGACAAGTCTTTCCCTGTGACAAGTCTTTCCCTGTGACAAGTCTTTCCCTGTGACAAGTCTTTCCCTGTGACAAGTCTTTCCCTGTGACAAGTCTTTCCCTGTGACAAGTCTTTCCCTGTGACAAGTCTTTCCCTGTGACAAGTCTTTCACTGTGACAAGTCTTTCACTGTGACAAGTCTTTCACTGTGACAAGTCTTTCACTGTGACAAGTCTTTCACTGTGACAAGTCTTTCACTGTGACAAGTCTTTCACTGTACAGTCTTCACTGTGACAAGTCTTTCACTGTGACAAGTCTTTCACTGTGACAAGTCTTTCACTGTGACAAGTCTTTCACTGTGACAAGTCTTTCACTGTGACAAGTCTTTCACTGTGACAAGTCTTTCACTGTGACAAGTCTTTCACTGTGACAAGTCTTTCACTGTGACAAGTCTTTCACTGTGACAAGTCTTTCACTGTGACAAGTCTTTCACTGTGACAAGTCTTTCACTGTGACAAGTCTTTCACTGTGACAAGTCTTTCACTGTGACAAGTCTTTCACTGTGACAAGTCTTTCACTGTGACAAGTCTTTCACTGTGACAAGTCTTTCACCGAGGTCATGAACCACTCTCTCCCCTCTCCCAATCACCTGTACCAGTTTCAAAACGACCTAACTGCCACTCGTTGGCCCTCACAGTGTGTGTTAGGGGACCACAAGCTTAATTTTACGGTGCCGGGGATGGCCCTCCATACTAATATAGTGCCTAGAGTCAATGGAATAGGGAGGTGTCTAGATGGAGAGTGGATATGGAATACCAAGAGGGAGCTGCCTAGATAGAGACACTGGGTATGGAACAAAAAGAGAGCCATCTCGATGGAGAAAGTGGGTATTGATCAGGAAGTTTATATATATTATAATAATGGGGAATCGTATGTCCTTGATAAAGCCACTGGATGGCTAAACATCTAGAAGATAAGATAACAAGTTGTTGCACTTGTGTCTTAACTCATCAGGGAGAGAGCCGTCTAGATGAAGGGAGTAGGTACGGAACAGAGAGAGAGCCAGACAAGAAGGATAGATTTTGAAAGCATGCTTCTTTGAATAAATGTTAAGTCAGAAAGATAACTATTCTCTTGCTCTTCGTCTCATTCGTTTCTCGTGCATTATCTTTACTCCGGACATCTGCACACCCCAAGAGGAGTCTGTGGACAAGCAGACCTATTTCGAAGCCACTGATTTACGGGGGTGTAAGAGAGAGATGGGAGCCTTGGGAGAACCATGACATGCTTGTGCTTCCAGACCTAACCCAGACTAACATTACAAGCCTAAAGAGAACCACGACTCCGTACTTGACGTTCAGACTTAACGTAGACTAACGTTACAAGCCTAAAGAGAACCACGACTCCGTACTTGACGTTCAGACTTAACGTAGACTAACGTTACAAGCCTAAAGAGAACCACGACTCCGTACTTGACGTTCAGACTACACCCAATCCAGCACTAAATCCCTAGACAGAACCAGGAACGTGTTTCAAGTTGACACCTGACGTAAATACATGTTCGTGCAGGCAAGGCTTGACGTTTTCAGCAACTCGGATGCGTTCCCGATGTTTCAAACCTTCTTTAGGTGCGACTGATGTGTAAAATGTCGACGGATTAATTAATGAATTGTCTGTGTCGATCGTTCGTAGGAATTTATGGAATTTTTGTGAAACTCTTATTCATTAGCCGCGATTGAGTTTTTCTGATGTTAAAAAACGTATGAAACTGTGCACGACGTTTTAGCGACGTTTCTCTCAAGGAGAGTTTTATTACCTTGGAAAAGCTCTCACTGAAACAGGTTAAAATTGAGGATTTGTTTAAATTATTTTTAAGTGTTATCGTTATCGACTTGTCGGGTCGTTGCCTCGTCTAATTCTGTGTAAGTTACGAGTTGTCAAAGGCACTTGTCAATAAGCATTTGGTGTGTGTGTGTGTGTGTGTACTCGCCTATTTGTACTCACCTATTTGTGGTTGCAGGGGATGAGTCATAGCTCCTGGCCCCGCCTCTTCACTGATTGCTACTAGGTCCTCCCTCTCATTGCTCCATGAGCTTTATCAAACCTCGTCTTAAAACTATGTATGGTTCCTGCCTCCACTACGTCACTTTCTAGGCTATTCCACTTCCTGACAACTCTATGACTGAAGAAATACTTCCTAACATTCCTTTGACTCATAGAAGTCTTCAACTTCCAATTGTGACCCCTTGTTTCTGTGTCCCCTCTCTGGAACATCTTGTCTCTGTCCACCTTATCTATTCCTCGCAGTATTTTATATGTCGTTATCAAGTCTCCCCTAACCCTCCTGTCCTCTTGTGTCGTCAGGCCGATTTCCCTTAACCTTTCTTCGTAGGACAATCCCCTTAGCTCTGGGACTAGTCTTGTTACAAACCTTTGTGTGTGTGTGTGTGTGTGTGTGTGTGTGTGTACTCGCCTAGTTGCTCACCTAGTTGTGGTTGCAGGGGTCGAGTCATAGCTCCTGGCCCCGCCTCTTCACTGACCGCTACTGGGTCACTCTCCCTGCGTCATGAGCTTTATCATACCTCTTCTTAAAGCTATGTATGGAACCTGCCTCCACTACATCACTTCCTAAACTATTCCACTTCCCGACCACTCTGTGACTGAAGAAATACTTCCCAACATCTCTGTGATTCATCTGAGTCTTCAACTTCCAACTGTGTCCCCTTGTTGCTGTGTCCCATCTCCGGAACATTCTGTCTTTGTCCACCTTGTCAATTCCTCTCAGTATCTTATATGTCGTTATCATGTCCCCCCTATCTCTCCTGTCCTCCAGTGTCGTCAGGTCGATTTCCCTTAACCTCTCCTCGTAGGACATACCCCTTAGCTCCGGGACTAGTCTTGTTGCAAACCTTTGCACTTTCTCTAGCTTCTTCACGTGCTTGGCTAGGTGTGGGTTCCAAACTGGTGCTGCATACTCCAGTATGGGCCTAACGTACACAGTGTACAGGGTCCTGAACGATTCTTTATTAAGATGTCGGAATGCTGTTCTTAGGTTTGCTAGGCGCCCATATGCTGCAGCAGTTATTTGGTTGATGTGCGCCTCAGGAGATGTGCCTGGTGTTATACTCACCCCAAGATCTTTTTCCTTGATAGAGGTTTGTAGTCTCTGGCCCCCTAGACTATACTCCGTCTGCGGTCTTCTTTGCCCTTCCCCAATCTTCATGACTTTGCACTTGGTTGGGTGTGTGTGTGTGTGTGTGTGTGTGTGTGTGTGTGTGTGTGTGTGTCCTCGTATCCTACAAGCCCAGCACCATCTAGCTCAAGCATACAAAATACGGTACAAGTTTGTAATGCAGTTTTTATCAACATAGAAAGTTTGTAGCCAGTCAGAAGAGGCATTAACGAGGTATCACATGGAAACTGATTACCTAGCTTCTACACTAAAAATTACAAATTGATATGTGAACAAGTTAAAACCATTTCAGCTTTTAAAGCTCAAAATATTAGCCGCCCCCAATATCCGAAGACACATTTGCACTAAGTTTGAAGCCACTTAGAAGTTGCATTCCTAAGGTATGTCAATTTAAGGTTTGAAGTCGGTCGAATGAGACATTCACAAATAATCGAATGTAAAAAGAGATTTAAATTTTCGCAATTTTGATGCTTCGATTCGCTGGGTCATAAACGAATCTTGAAGTTTGTGAGAAGACTGGTAGTGAAGATGTATCCCCTTCTTTGAGTCACCCCCTGCCTAGGTGAGTCACCTTGCCATGGTGGTCTCACTGCCTGGGTGAGTCACCCTGCCTGAGTGAATCACCTTGCCATGGTGGGTCACCCTGTCTGGATGGGTCACCCTGCCTGGATGGGTCACCCTGCCTGGGTGGGTCACCCTGCCTGGGTGGGTCACCCTGCCTGGGTGGGTCACCCTGCCATGGTGGGTCACCCTGCCATGGTGGGTCACCCTGCCTAGGTGAGTCTCCTTGCCTGGGTGGGTCTCCTTGCCTGGGTGGGTCACCTTGCCATGGTGGGTCACCCTGTCTGGATGGGTTACCCTGCCTGGGTGGGTCACCCTGCCTGGGTGGGTCACCCTGCCATGGTGGGTCACCCTGCCTAGGTGAGTCTCCTTGCCTGGGTGGGTCACCTTGCCATGGTGGGTCACCCTGTCTGGATGGGTTACCCTGCCTGGGTGGGTCACCCTGCCTGGGTGGCTCACCCTGCCTGGGTGGGTCACCCTGCCTGGGTGGGTCACCCTGCCATGGTGGGTCACCCTGCCAGGGTGGTTGATTTAGTGAACACCTTCAACAAAGATAGCACACTAGTGTTCAAAAAACTGTCCCCCACCCCTGGAACTCCCTCCAGGTATACCACACCCACACACCAAGCATTACCAGCACTCAACTAAGTACACAAGCATTTTAAACACTACTTAACATTTCATTAAAACATTCCAGTCATCAATAAGAGGTAGTAAACACACTCAATAGCACAAACAAGTGCAAACTATCGTTGATTGTTGATGTAGCAAAGACTACAGTGAACTCAAACTACATTACTCACTCCCTTTCATTTTCCTCTGAGTGTCCATACAAATATACCAAAACATTTGCATTTAAAATTATTTTTTTGATGTTTTATCTGTACGTCAGTTTTTTTCACGCTTATTTTTTTCCGAATCGTGTTTAAAATTATGGTAAGTTAGATTAATATCAAGTTACATAAACCCGTAAAACGATACTTATACCAAAATAAAAGCAAATTCGAAAAAAAATATCAAGGACTCTGAGGATCGACTATGTTGCAATTATGGCTCCTCTAGTTCTCCAACTCTCTAGAAATGCCAGATAAAACATTTTTTTTAACTTTATTTCATAAGAATCCGTGCAATAAACCTCCGTTTTATTTTATATTTCTTTCTATCTTCGACGATGTGAAAATGTTGCGTATGTATCCAGTTGACTATAGTACGTCTAGTACTAACGTCTAGTACTAACGTCTAGTACTAACGTCTGGTCAGGACGAGAATAAGTTGTACATGATCAAAGTCACTAGTAACATAGTTCTCAGGCAGATAGATTACAAACCTAACAAATCTCCGGGTTCTGATGAACTGTTTTCAAGGGTTATAAAGGAATGTAAAGAGGAACTTAGAGTTTTGAGACTCTCTGATCGCGGGTTCGAACCCCACCCGTGGTATGGTTAGAAAATTAGTGAACTAGTATATCACTACAAACTGGCATAGTGCCAGATAAGTGCAAATTGGTTAATGTGATACCTATTTACAAAGCCGGAGACAGGTCGTTAGTTTTGAGTTACTGAAAAATTAGCCTAACCTTCATTGTGGGAAAAATTGATGGAATTACCTTCAAAGGCAAATTGATCAATGAATCTCAGCACGGTTTTACAAAGGGGCGTTCCTGCCTAACGAATTTACTAATTTTTTTTCACTAAGGTATTAAGATTATGGTAATGAACATGATATTGCATATATGGGCTTCAGTAAAGCGTCTGATATAGTTCCATATCGGAGATTGAGGAAAGTAGACACACATGGAATAGAATTTTTTTTCCTGGATAGAGGCGTGGCTGACAGATAACGAAGAGTTTGTATAAATGGGGAGAAATCAGAGTGGGGACGAGTCACAAGCGGTGTTCCGCAGGAGTCAGTGTCGGGCCCTTTGTTGTTCACAATATATATAAACGACATAGGTAAGGGAATAGAAACATAAGCAAATTTACCGATGACACTAAAATAGGCCGTCGAATTAATTCTGACAAGGACACTAGAGGGCTACATGAAGATTTGAATAGACTGATGCAGTGCTCGGAGAAGTGGCAGATGCAGTTTAATGTAGACAAATGTAAGGTTCTAAGCCTTTGAAAATGGAATAACCATGACACTTATAAAGTGAATATAACAAATCTCAATCACTTTAAATGCGAAAAATATTTAGAAAGTTCTGGTTAGCATTAACCTACAGCCAAGACGTAAATGTTCGCGATAAAGCGAAGAGAATTCTTGGCTTCGGATCAAGAAGTGTAAATAACAGACCTCAGGGTATACTTATCTATCATTGGTAAAGCCTCATTTAGATTATGCACGCAGCTCTGGTCTCTGTGTGACAGAATGGTCACTTGTGCAACATTTTTGAATCTTTACTGTGGAAACGTTTCGCCAGTCAGTGGCTTCTTCAGTCCAATACAGAGAAGAACGGTTCAACACGAGGAGTAGGTTGAGTTAATCAGTCCCTCAGCCTACAGTCGATGTGTTCAGTCAATAAATCTTGGGAAAAGTATTACAGTATATGTCCGTAGAAGTGGTTTATATACTGCAGTCAGGTGAGCAAAAGCAGCAGGAGGTACAGGAGCTGGAGTCACCAGAGTACACAGTACAAGCATCGAACTTACGCTCAATCATGTCACGAAACTAAAGAGTGAATTGATGTGCAACGAGGCTAGTTACTCAGAGAAATCGATAGGCTGGAGATGAACAGTCTTTTCTAGAGGCGGGAAACAGGTATACAAGGGCGTACCTAGAAGTAAAAAGAAAAAAAAAAGAGTAAAAGTGGACTCAGGAGGTATTTCTTCGGCCTCATAGTGGTCAGAAAGTGGAAAGACCTGGAAAATAAAGAGGTAGAGGCAGGATCTATGCACAGCCTTAAGGAAGGGTATGACAGATGAAACCAGAATAGTGTGAACCCAGTAGCGGCCAGAGTAGAGGCTACGAACTTGTGAACCGACCTCAGCAAGAGCACGCAAAGTAGAGTACAAAATGTGAGTACATACATTACATACGCACAAACAGATAGGCCAAATATCTATCGACAAGTATCTTTAACAGGTAACTAATAGGATATATACATTGAGAGGTGCAGTTCTTTCAGCGTATATACATTGAGAGTATATTTAAATTACTAATTCAGGGATTAAAGTATTCTTGTCTGATGATTACAAGTCTACGTACAGCCTTAATGACCTTAGTGTAGTCGATAGGCTTTAAACCCCATCATCCAATATATACGTTACTTATATTACACATAATATTTACATTCACACATACATACATTACATACATTCATGCATGCATACATACACAATATACATACACACATACACATGCATAAGCCTGGCACCTGATTACTAGACACACACACACACCCCACCCCCACACACACCCACACCCCCCCACACACCCCACACCCACACACACACACCCACACACACACACACACACACACCCACCCCCACACACCCACACACACACACCCACACACACACACCCACCCACACACACACACCCACACACACACACCCACCCACCACACACCACACACACCAACTTTGATATATGGAGCTGCATTAGGCAGCAAACTTTCTCACTAGGGAACTGCCTCTCACAAAGAAACACAACTTAATAAAGTTCTGCACAGAAGCTGATTATAAGTTCTTGCTGATGAGGTAATTTTCATAAGTCTCACTAAGTTGCTCGTTACTGCTCCTTCGAGAACGAAGGAGCTCTTAAAGAGTTACTTAATGTTCCTAGTTTCTCGTAACTTCTTTAAAGTGATTTAAATATATATATATATATATATATATATTTTTCTTTAATAATTTTTAGGTACCACCTCTATAAATAAATAAATAAATAATAATCTTATATGGAAAGTTAAATTCTGAGGGTTTCCAAATCCCCTATTTCCTTCCCCTCCTTCCCCACCACAGCCACCCCCACCACCAACACACTAGCTAATAGCAACCTTATCTCAACATTCTTTTGATTCTGATAATTCCTATACATAGATCACTCCTTATTCTCCAGTCTGTCTTTTCGACTTCAGGACCAAAACAACCTGTAAAAATCCCTGTCTCACTTTTCACTCTAATTCACGGGTAATTTCGCTCAGAGATAAACAAATACAGCAGTTATGACGACGTTTCGGTCCGACTTGACCCATCAGTCTTGTAGCTAATCTCTAAACTATTTCTAGTTTCTGCATGTGTTTAACCGGGTGGAGGCTCCATGCTGGTGCTGTGTACTCTACGACACTTCTGACAAACATGCACAGCGTCTTGAAGGATGCTATGTTAAACTACTTGAATTCAATTAAGACCCTCTGAACATATAGTGGAGTACATTTCTTAAGACATACATGAGTACAAATAGAAAGCGCATCTATCTAGCACCCAGCAGACGGAAGATCGAGCCTCCACCAAGTCTTACACTGGATAACCCACATGGGTTATAACGTGAATTACTGAACTGCTGACAGTCAGATGCGTGTTCGTAGCTGGGCTTAGTATTCAGCTGGTGCGCGCCTCCAGCGATTGGCTCGGCCTCCAGCGATTGGCTCGGCCTCCAGCGATTGGCTCGGCCTCCAGCGATTGGCTCGGCGCCTCCAGTGATATGCTCGGCGTCATGCTCGTAGCCATTGTCCTCCTAGAATGTGTTCGGGTATACGGTTAATTGATAAGGCTTCTTATGGCTAATTACTGTGGTTACTATCCGAGGCTTCTTGGTTGTACTTATTGAGGTTTCCTGCTGGGTATAAGGCTCAGGTTGCCAGGTAAGCCAGTGGTGGCTTAAATCACCGATACCCAGCAACGATAATCCAGTGGTAGCTTAGATCACTGATACCAACACTAGTAAGCCAGTGGTGGCTTAAATCACTGATACCCTAGCACTGGTAACCCAGTGGAGGCTTAAATCACTTATGTCCAGCACTGATAAGCCAAGGCGTGCTTAATCCCGGTAAGCTAGTGGTGACTTACTCAATTACCGGGTCTTTGACACAAGCAGTAAAGCCGAGACTGTATGGCTTAGGAATATAACTATCGACTTTAGAGGATAATAAATCAACATTAATTTATCTGTGGCTGTGTGATTAGTTATTGAGGTGGTTCTGATAACTGTGGTAGTTGTGGTTGGTAGTGCTGAGATGTGGTTGTGGTGGGGTTGTGGTTGGTAGTTTTGAGGTGGGGTTGTGGTTGACAGTGTTGAGATGTGGTTGTGGTGGGGTTGTGGTTGGTGGTTTCGCTTCAAAAGGAATAATACAGAGATAAATAAGAAACTAGTATATATAGTGGGAGTCAGGTGGAAAGCCTTGAGGGTGGTGGTGGTAGTGACAGTAGTAGTAGTAGTAGCAGCAGTAGTAGTAGTAGTAGCAGCAGCAGTAGTAGTAGCAGCAGCAGTAGTAGCCACTATATAAACACGTTTCTTAGTTATCTCTGTATTAAGACTGAAAAAGCCACTCGTGGCGAAACGTTTTCTTTAATAAACATCCTGAACTGTACATAAACGTTTTTTTCCACAAGTAGGGCCGTGTAAAACCATACATTAGTAAATATCTAGAAACCGTTAAAATAAAGAAATAAAATTACGTAAATACGGAGAAATGGCACAAAATACAACTGATAAATAAAGACAAATTCAGCTTAATACAATTCTTTATTGACAAGATTCTCCAATTACAGTTGGATCAAGTCATTGATAAAGCCCGGTGTGTGGGCGTAAATTGTCAATAAAGGATCGCATTATACTGCATTTTTGTGGGTTGTCCCCTTCCTGATGTACACGTGTACGACTCTTGTCGTACTACCTCTACCATTACTTCTTCATTATACTACCTCTTCTTGTTTTACAAGCTAATGAAACAGGGTCAGAAAAAAACACGGTTCTGGAGGATAATTGATCAATAACAGCTATGCAATCACAGTGCAAGACTTCAGAATTGCTTGTCCGGGTTGCAAAGATTTATTAGAATAACGAGAGGTAAACGAGAGGTGTGTCGTGAATGAAAATTGCCAAGTTAAATGTTCAACAAGACGTGAAACTCTATACTGAACTTTGTCCTTACCGCTAACATGAAGATGATCCAGGATGGAGCGAAATGTTATTATGTTATTGTTCGGAGTGTTAGTAACACAGGATAACGCAATAAATCCCTTAGATTATTACCACTGGGGTCATTTAATCCTCTCCCCCAGGATGCGACCCACACTAGCCGCCAAACACCAAGGTACCTACTTACTGCAAGCTTAACAAGGTGTAAAGAAACACGTCCAAAGGTTTCTCTTACCTATTGATAAGTAGGTACATGGGTGTTTCTCGCCCGGATTAAGGAAACTATATTTTCACCGGTCCAGGTATCGATCCCTGGTCTCTCAACGCGTGAGGTGAGACCGCTACCAACTGAGCCCCGAGCTAATGAAAATATATTGGATTTTAACCTTACCACTGACAAGGAACCAATAAATTAACGCGTGATGGTTAGTTAATGCATAATTGCACGACCACGAAAGGCGAATAACTTCAACATTCAATTAAACCCGACTGATTTGTGTAAACCCGACTGATTTGTGTAAACCCGACTGATTTGTGTAAATATGGGAAAATCAAGATTAAAGCTGTAATAGTGGTTGTGGTGGATGAATTTATAGGAACATTGAAAAAATAATGATCTCGGGGATTTAATGCTGCTTTCAGCTGGGTGTTTACATTCCCCAGAGAGAAATTAGGTCTAATAATAATGATCCCAAATGGGATAACAGGAGGCTAAAGCATCAGTTAGGGGAGAAAAGGGGAATTTATAAGCACATCAAAAGAGGAGAGGTCAACCTTACTGACCAATATGTTCAGCTTAAAAGAGAAGTAAAAAAGGGCTTTCAGCTTGGTCTTTACAATAGGTAGGGCTTTCAGATAGACCTTTACAATAGTTAATGCTTTCAGCTGGATTTTTACAATAGTTAATGCTGCTTTCAGCTGGATTTTTATAATAGTTAATGCAATTTCAGCCTGACCTTTGCAATCGTAAATATAAACATAACAAGGCAGCAAAACTCTTAGATACAAACTAGAAAACTTTATACCAGTAAACTTAGAAGCCTTAGAAAAGTTGAACATAAATCAGTCAAGTTAGGCGAACTTTTAGGCAGAATAACAAGAGAAGAGACATCAAATTTCTTGAAGGATATAAGTCACAATACCTTGCCTGAAATAATTCATATATAACCCGCATTTATGTTAGCTAAAAGGACACAAATGCCACCAAGGCGACATTTTATTGTGGCAACGTTTCGCTCTCCAGGAGCTTTGTCAAGCCTTTACAAACAATACAAGGAATCGGAGGTGAGAGATGAAAAGCCCCGAATATATGTTATATATGTTATGAATATATGTATACCGTATTTTCCTTCATATAAGACGCACTTTCCCCACAAAAAGTCTTTGAAAATCAGCCTGCGCCTTATATGGTCAAGGGTAGGCTTTGGGTTAGGCTTCAGCCTTTGTTTAATAACGTTACACCTGATTGGAAACATCGTCTTATACGGTATATATTATGTATACATGTTATGAAAATGGTGATATATTAGGCATATATATGTTTTAAGTTAGTAAACGGAGGTTCACCCTAATTTTCCAGAGTTCTTTATTGACAATACAAGTGTAGACGGTGAGGCCAGCTGATGCAGGTGACCATGGAGGAGCGAGACTCTGATCTGCGTTCTCCAGCTAGTATCAGAGAAGTTCTGGACTTCTTTACTGTTGAATTGGTAAAACACACTGAGAGCCACCCTCGATTCAAGTCTAATAAAATATTTTGCGAGGCAATGAAGGGACTTCACTGGGGACCACAATCTCTTCCCTTCCTCCAGCCTTAAGACCTGTCGTTTCTACTGAATAACCTACAATCCCTTCCCTTCCCCCAGCCTTAAGACCTGTCGTTTCTACTGAATAACCTATGCAAAAGTATAAAAACTGCATTAGCATCTGAAATTGCAAAACAATATGCAGATATTTCAGAAATAGGAGACAAGTTCAAGTATTCATGGTATATACACTGGCTTCCTCAGTGGTCGGGGAGAACTGAATGAACTTCAATGTAGACAAGAACTAAGTCGTATATTGAGGGTATAAAAACGTATTCAAAGGAAAGAAGGACCTTCAATAAGCCATTTGAAAATGATCTACACACACTGAACAATTTCAACCAGCAAGGACAAAATAATTCAGTGTCATAGCTAGAAAATTTGAGGACAAAACATTTCTTGCAACACTAAAACACACAATGTATTTGTCGGAACTCATTTTCAAGAGAACATCAACAAGAGAGGTTGTAACAAACATTTTTAAGGGAATGAACGAGAGAGGTTGCAACAAATTTCATTTTAAAGAGAACTTGAAACTTCCATTTCTTTTAAGAATCTAAGCTAGAAAGGGTGAAAAGGCCAAAAAAAAAAAAATCTTTAACAAGCCCCTTATAAAGTTATGAGATACTTTATAGTTTATGCACAAAATGTTTAAAGTTCGAATTGATTCAGTAACTGTAAACACCTCGCCATTGTCAGCACTGCATTTAAACTTTTGTTTTAGGTTGACTTCCAAGGCTTTTATTTATCAGACATAACATCAAGTGGTTTGTCAGAATCCTGTAACTTGGTGTTGAAGTCAGTTTAATGCGAGAAGAAATCTGTAAAACACATCGGTCTACAAATCCACACAACGTCAGACAATTCTTGACAAGAATTTTTTTTTCATTTTTCAGAACCAGAAGAAATTCTTCAACTCAACAAATCGTTGAAGGTCAAAACCTCGACTAACCAGACGAACATTGTTGTGATGAATTAGACACTAGTGCAACACCTCGGTATCTTTACTGTGGATTTTTTTCGCCAACCAGTGGCATCTTCAGTCCAATACAGAGAGAAGTGAAAGATGAGTGTAAGGTGATCAGTCCTTTATCCTGAAGTCGATAACTGGCGAAACGTTTCCTCACTAAATATACCAGTGTTGCACAAGTGTTGCACAAGTGTCTAATTCATCATCCTGTCGGTTATCTGAACCATTTACGAACATTGTTGTACACTAGTAAAGTGTACAACGAACTCACTTTGGTTAGATCATTCTTAAACTATTTTTTTTTGGCCAAATCACACACAAAAAAATTACGACCTTAGTTAACACTTTTATAACTTCATGTTCCATAACGCCGACTTTTGTATACAAAACCTCCTTTTGTACAATACGAAGGTTAGGCCTAGTTAGGCCAGACGATATTTTTTACCCAAAGATATCTTAATGTTTTGTTGAGAACTGACCTGAGAAGACGATGGTCAGAACTGAAACGAAAATCTTGGGGTGGCAGTGGATGCCGCCTGCCTACAATTCTATTGTTTTTGTGTCAACATGGACACGCAGGTCATACGTTCGCCACCCCTGCCTATGCTAGTTCGGCCACCCCTGCTTGTACTAGTTCGCCACCCCTGCCTATGCTTGTTCGCCCACCCCTGCTTGTACTAGTTCGCCACCCCTGCCTATACTAGTTCGCCCACCCGTGCCTGTACTAGTTTGCCACCCCTGACTATACTAGTTCGCCACCCCTGCCTATGCTAGTTCACCCACCCCTGCGTATACTAGTTCACCATTCCTGACAATACTAGTTCGCCCACCCCTGCCTATACTAGTTCGCCCACCCCTGCCTAAAATAGCCTATCAAAAGAACTAGAGGAAGCTAGATTGTAATTGGTCCATTACAGCTTAAGGCATCAACACAGTAGGTCGTCTGGTTTTCCATCAACTTTTTTGCCAGTTTACAAACTGTCATTTAAAACATAATACACACCAACAAAGACTTGAATGAAAATAGGTTTATCTAACTAATTTTGGAGCACTGAATTCAAACTCACATATAAGTGTGTGTGTCATTACATACACTATATTTTATATGCACAATACCTATAATTGTAAGGTAACGTAAATCATGTGGCAGTTCATATTTAGACTAGAATACAGTGGACCCTCGGTTAACGAATACCCCGGAAATCGTGCAATTATGTAAGTATAATTTTGTAAGTTCTTGTGGAAGTGTATTTTTGGGGGTCTGAAATAGACTAACCTACGTGAAATTTTTCCTTAAGGGAGTAAATTCGTTCGGTAATGGCACTTGAGCAGACTTCAGGAGTGAAGTTTTTACGAAACTCGGGGGTCCACTGTACTCATCATAAGATATCTAATAACCTGACGTGAGGGAGACTGAACAAGTCTCAGCATCGTGATCAGCTCATCAAAGTTAACTAAAGGCAACCAACTTGCTTTCTCAACACTATCGAAAAAAAAATTGTTGGCCTGTGTAAATTATGTTGATGTGGTCCTCGTCACATCAACCTTGAATGTTTTATGACCAATGCATCATCGCCGTTTCAAGCATAATGGTACCGATTGTTGTGGCGCGGGCTTGGCTAAAACCTAATGGCGTTCTCTGCAGTATTGTGTGGGGTTGCTTGAAGCATCGTGGCATTCCCCAGCTATTGTGAAGGCCTCGTGCTGAATAATGGGAGTCCTGAACGTGTTGTTCTGAATGATGTATAATGGGATTACCTTTCTGATTGGCGCTCATGCAATGTAGCATAAAGATAATCTTGGCGCCAGGGGAGGAGCATTATGAAGCATACATGCCATGCTGACTAGTATATGGCGCCAGTGTGAAGCGTGGTGAAGCATACAAGGTATACTGATTCATGCAGCGCCCAGGGTGAAGCATACTGACTAATACAGGGCCCAGGGTGAAGCATACTGACTAATACAGGGCCCAGGGTGAAGCATACTGACTAATACAGGGCCCAGGGTGAAGCATACTGACTAATACAGGGCCCTGGGTGAAGCATACTAATACAGGGCCCTGGGTGAAGCATACTGACTAATACAGGGCCCTGGGTGAAGCATACTGACTAATACAGGGCCCTGGGTGAAGCATACTGACTAATACAGGGCCCTGGGTGAAGCATACTGACTAATACAGGGCCCTGGGTGAAGCATACTGACTAATACAGGGCCCTGGGTGAAGCATACTGACTAATACAGGGCCCTGGGTGAAGCATACTGACTAATACAGGGCCCTGGGTGAAGCATACTGACTAATACAGGGCCCTGGGTGAAGCATACTGACTAATACAGGGCCCTGAGTGAAGCATACTGACTAATACAGGGCCCTGGGTGAAGCATACTGACTAATACAGGGCCCTGGGTGAAGCAGAAATTCCACTGACTAATACAGGGCCCTGAGTGAAGCATAGTTATTCCACTGACTAATACAGGGCCCTGGGTGAAGCCTAGTTATTCCACTGACTAATACAGGGCCCTGGGTGAAGTATAGTTATTCCACTGACTAATACAGGGCCCTGAGTGAAGCATAGTTATTCCACTGACTAATACAGGGCCCTGAGTGAAGCATAGTTATTCCACTGACTAATACAGGGCCCTGAGTGAAGCATAGTTATTCCACTGACTAATACAGGGCCCTGAGTGAAGCATAGTTATTCCACTGACTAATACAGGGCCCTGAGTGAAGCATAGTTATTCAACTGACTAATACAGGGCCCTGAGTGAAGCATAGTTATTCAACTGACTAATACAGGGCCCTGAGTGAAGCATAGTTATTCCACTGACTAATACAGGGCCCTGAGTGAAGCATAGTTATTCCACTGACTAATACAGGGCCCTGGGTGAAGCATAGTTATTCCACTGACTAATACAGGGCCCCGGGTGAAGCCAACTTGCCACACAGACATAAGTATGACAGAAATTGCCGTGTGACCCTGAATAAAGCACAGCCACAGAACAGACGTGTGTGGCTCCACAAAGAGCATAACCGACATTTGAGACCCCCGAAGTGAGCATAACCACAAGACTAACGTCTTTAAGGCCCCAAGTAGAGTATAACAACAAAGCTGATTTTCTTGAGGCGCCAGGGTGAGCCTAACCGACACTTTTGAGGCCCCGGGTAATGCATAACCAGAAAGCTGGCTTCTTTGAGAGCCCCGAAGAGAGCATAGCAATATGATTCGAGGCCCCAGAGAGAGCATAGCCACAAGGTTAACTCATGAGAGGAACTCTGTAAGAAGCATAACACTCGAAGCCTATTCCCATGTGGGGCCCCGGGGAAAGCATGATTACTAGACTCCTTTGAGGCCCCGGTATGAGCAAAAACACAGATTCCGGTGAGGGCGGGGAAGGGATTGGATAGGGGGTTATGGGTAGGGAAAAGGAAGGGGGGGAGATGATAGCTGGCAAACCTTAGCTACGGTACGGCTTGATCTGCTCTTAGATGAAGGCGTGAGAGCCCGTGAATGAGCAGGGAAGAAGCGTAACATACAAGTCATGCGCCTTAGGAGGGGCCCCGGCAGACGCATAACGAGCGTCTCCTGGATAAGCCCTGATGAAGCCTAATGAGGGTGTGTGTGTGTGTGTGTGTGTGTGTGTGACCCCCTTCATGGGCCCGGATGAAGCATAAAGACTGACTTGTGCGTGAGTCTGGACGGGAGTGAAGACAGAGACCTCCATGTCCCAGCTTTATTGTGCTGGCGAAAATGGAAATCTTGGATAATGTGTTGATGGAAAGGAAATACGAGATCTTGAGGTGAATCAAGAAGAAGAAAGTGAAAGCCTCGGCCGACTCCTCCTCGTAATTCATTCTCTCTCTCTCTCTCTCTCTCTCTCTCTCTCTCTCTCTCTCTCTCTCTCTCTCTCTCTCTCATTCTCTCCCTCTCTCCTTCACTCTCTCTCCTTCACTCTCTCCCTCTCTCCTTCACTCTCTCCCTCTCTCCTTCACTCTCTCCCTCTCTCCTTCACTCTCTCCCTCTCTCCTTCACTCTCTCCCTCTCTCCTTCACTCTCTCCCTCTCTCCTTCACTCTCTCCCTCTCTCCTTCACTCTCTCTCCCTCTCCTTCCTCTCTCCCTCTCTCCTTCACTCTCTCCCTCTCTCCTTCACTCTCTCCCTCTCTCCTTCACTCTCTCCCTCTCTCCTTCACTCTCTCCCTCTCTCTTTACTCTCTCCCTCTCTCCTTCACTCTCTCCCCTCTCCTTCACTCTCTCCCTCTCTCCTCCTCTCTCCTCTCTCTCCTCTTCTCTCCCTTCACTCTCTCCCTCTCTCCTTCACTCTCTCCTCTCTCCTTCACTCTCTCCTCTCTCCTCACTCCTCCCTCTCCCTTCATCTCCTCTCCCACTCTCTCCCCTCCCTTCACTCTCTCCCTCTCTCCTTCACTCTCTCCCTCCCCTCTCCTTCACTCTCTCCTCTCTCTCCTCCTCACTCTCCCTCTCTCCTCCCTCCTCTCCCCTCTCCTTCACTCTCTCCTCTCTCCTTCACTCCTCCTCTCTCCTTCACTCTCCCCTCTCCCTCACCTCTCTCCTCTCACCCTCACTCCCACTCCCTCCTCACCTCCTCCCTCCTCCACTCTCTCCCTACTCCCACTCTCCCTACCACCCTCTCTCCTCACTCCTCCCCCATCTTCCCTCACCTCCCCACTCTCATCACTCTCCTCACTAGAACAACTTCAGAAGAATTGTATTTCTGTTATTTCTAGTTGAAAACCTTTTGATAAAATCATGAAGAACTTTGACAAGAGTCGGCAATAAGTGAGAGAGAAATAAGAGCCAGAGAGTCGTGGAGAGAGAGTTGTTGGGCTCTAAACTTCCTCCAGGGCCCAAGAAAGATATCAGGGGCTCTACACTGAGATAAACAGATGATGTAGTACCTTTCAATTCCGTTGACCTTTCTCACAGAAACTGAGGAAAAAAACTAGTGTGAATTCAACTGACCTTTCTTTCAGTTAGAAATCGAAAAAAGTACAGTAGATTTAGTTGACCTTTCAGTGGAAACTGAAAAGCTACAGTACATTCAGTTGACCTTTCAGTAGAAATTGAAAAGCTACAGTACATTCAGCTGACCTTTCAGACAAAAAATACAATACATTCAGTTGACCTTTCTTTCAGTTAGAAACTGAAAAGCTACAGTACATTCAGTTGACCTTTTTTCTTTAGTTAGAAATTAAAAAAAAAACGAACTGTACTACATTCAGCTGACCTTTCAAACTGAAAAAAATACAGTGCATTCAGTTGACCTTTCTTTCAGTTAGACACTGAAAAAGCCGGCATATTGCACAAAAATCTTGAACTATAGTTCTTAAGTTAAACGAAGCAATAACTGAGAGATTTAAACAAATCTCTCTCTCTCTCTCTCTCTCTCTCTCTCTCTCTCCCAATTACTGAGACTCGCGGAGGGAGATTCGACCTCCTTCCTTCATACGGTCAGGTTTGGTCAGAGGAAGGAGAGATTAACTCCTTGGATTAAGAACCCTTAATCAAGGCGACCTCTACACACACAAATAGTAAAAAAATATGATAGTAAATTATTATTAATAGTAATAATAGTGTAGTAGTAATAGTAGTACTATTGTAGTAATAGTAGTATAGTAGTAGTAGTAATAGTATGGTAGTAGTAGTAGTAATAGTATGGTAGTAGTAGTAGTAATAGTATGGTAGTAGTAGTAGTAATAGTATGGTAGTAGTAGTAGTAATAGTATGGTAGTAGTAATAGTTTAGTAGTAGTAGTAGAGTAGAAGTAGTATAGTAGTAGTAGTAGTATAGTAGTAGTAGTAGTATAGTAGTAGTAGTAGAGT
>WNWK01001434.1:207500-210000 GCA_009830355.1 Cherax destructor | reverse complement strand
ACGTCAATACTAAGTTTGAAGCCAGTCAGAAGACGAATTCTCTAGAGAGGGAAATCACGCCAATCAGAAGACGCATTATCTAGAGAGAAATGTTAAAACACACCAGCACTAAGTTTGAAGCCAATCAGAAGTTGCATACTCCTATTATCGGCGTTGAAGGTTTGAAACTGATCCGACGATTCATTCACGAATTACTGCAAGAAAAAAACAGTATTTCACGTTTAATAGTTCTGGAATAATAATAACTAATAGTGAAAAAATATATTTTTTTCATCACTGTCAAAGAAAAAATATGTACATTTTTTTTTTTTTTTTGGGGGGGAAGTCCATTTTTTAAGGGAGTTCGGCCTATTCGGAAAGTTCGGTTTATTAGGTACGACATATATGTTGTTTCTACATAAATACAGTGACTACATAAATGCCGTGACTACATAAATACAGTGACTACATAAATACAGTGACTACATAAATACAGTGACTACATAAATACAGTGATTACATAAATGTGCCTACATCTACACATCCCAAAATCATCCAACACTTTCCTCTAAGGTACACCATTCTCCAGTTCTCGTAGAAACCAATTTGTTTAGTAGAACTGGCAACCTAAACCCTAATACAACCCATCGTTGAAAGTTTGAAGCCGGTCAGTAGAACCATTCCCCAGCTACAGTTCAAAATCAAACGATCCCAATTAACTATGTTTTGGAATTTGTTAGATTTACAATCAGAGATCCTGAACTTACTGGTTACCATCCTGGTCACAGGATCTGTCAGCCATTACGAATAAAAACACGTTCAGAACGACTATTAAAATAATTATATAGATCCAATTTCAAAGAAGTATATTTCACGATCGGGTCCATCTTTTTGAAACACCCTGTATTATAATAATAATAATAATAATAATCATGTAGAGGAGCCCGAAATTGTTGAAAAAGGTCAGTGCACTTCCCTCTGGACAAACAAGGTCAGGCTAGTATAAGTAGTTACTCTTCCCCTGCCCCCACTTACTGCCCCTACACTGTCGACAGGGAAAATGCGTGAAGATCATTACCACGCAGCGTTGAAAAATCCCCATGAATATTTAATAGCCAAGCAGGAAACAGAGTTTATACTTGCTCACACAACTGCTCTTCCTGTTGTTCCCTCTAGTATCATTACTACAGTTACTACGACAATTATTAATATCATTCCCTATATACACCCCAGGTCTGATCCAAGGTGAACTGAGAGTCGGTCATGGGTGTCTTTGTCGAGAAGTATCGCTTGTTCTGAGGCTTACAGCGGCAGTGTTGGGGTAAATACGAGGTGATCAGTCCCTTAGCATTGATAAAGGTACTCAAATCCACTGGTATCTGCGATATTTAAATCACTTCTGTTTTTGATTGGAGAAGCCTGCTAAGCAGACGAAACGTTTCGACAGTGTGTTATCAACCCATTAGGGTTCCAGTAATCACCCGTACAGCACACTGCGGGTTACAACTTCCCTGGCATTCACAGGAAAGCCTGAACACTGTATTTAGTCGAATCCAATATTTGCAAAGTCCAACTCAGAAGGAGCTGGTCTGATTGGAGAGCCTTGTAGTGTGTTGCAGCTGGTCTGATTGGAGAGCCTTGTAGCGTGTTGCAGCTGGTCTGATTGGAGAGCCTTGTAGCGTGTTGCAGCGCATAGCCCAATGATTTAAGCTGTGAACCCCAATATTGCAACTGAGTCGTTCTCATGATGATATGATAATAATAATAATAATCTTTATTTCTACAAGTACATGATACAACTTATGCAGACCATAGCTGACATCAATGACATTATATAGAAAGCTCTTTGTTATGCAGAGCATTTCGGGTAAATTAGGTTAATTTTGTCCCCGGGATGCGACCCACACGAGTTGATTAACACTCGGGTACCTACTTACTGCTAGGTGAACAGGGACAACAGATGTCTTAAGGAAACATGCCCAATGTTACCATCCGCACCGGGGATCGAACCAAGGACCTCCTTGTGTGAGCTCAGTGCGCTACCAACCGAGCTACGGGTTACTTCTGACAGCCGCTCTAGCAACGAGGGTGCGAAGTGTGTTGCCCAAGGCAATGGGTCTAATTGCTCCATCTCTCTTTCACTGGTTATAAAGAAATGCGACAAAGAAGGTTTAATTTCTTGATTCATTCCATTCAAGAAGTTGTTGACTTACTGTTCTCAGATGAGGATCTTTGCAGTGTCCCCAAAGAACCTGATTAACCATCTTCAAGTGTATTTGTCTTATTCTAGTGTAACCCCAGGCTGACCCAGCAGGGGAAAAAATTGCAAGCGTTCTGTAAACACCTGCATTTTGCAGAAACAACGGATCTACACTTGGGGACGATGGTGTTTTGGAATGCTGGTGTTCAGGTGTTCCCTGGCTGGATGATTTAGTTTCAGTGCTCGAGCGGTGGCGGCATCTCTGGTAATTATTCTGATTGTCTTAGTTGTCTTCCTTTCTTCACCTGTTTTACGCACCTC